>JAHIAM010000656.1:0-27557 GCA_021605205.1 Aegilops longissima
GCATGACACAATTTCACATGTATGATGGCTAACTAAAGCAGGATAGAATGACATACTTCAAAATATGATGACTATGTAAGCAGGATGACATGATATAACTATCACGATGTGTCTATTAAAGTGGTTGGCATGCCATAAATCACAAACATGCCGTCGATGGAAACATGATGGCATGATATAATTCACGGATAGAATGACATAATTTAAAATATGATGACTATGTAAGCAGGATGAGATGATATAACTATATTATGTCTTTAGAAAATGGGTTGGCATGCCATAATTCAGATACATCTTGTCTATGTAAACATCATGGCATGACATAATTCAAATATATGATTTATATACTAAGGAAGTGGCGGAGGGCAATTGCATATATGATGTGTCAACTAAGGAGATGGCATTCAATATTGTGTATATGATGTAAAAATAAGCATTGCAATACAACATATGCATTATATGAGTAATATAACCCTGCCAAGTTTGAGCATACACCTCGGGGGATAATAGGACTGGTCATCGCCTCTGAATCCTCCTCTGAAGAGCTATCTGTAACCAGCAAGATATACCTTGACGCGGTAGCATTATACTGCTCTGAAGACCTTGTTTCACTCAGATTTCTCCATCACCAATTCAAATGGCTGATGCAGGAAAAGCGATTGAATATACAAACATTGTCGACAAAAGCAATGAGAAATACAAAAAAGGGCGGCATGATATAATTCACATATATGGCGCTTGCCTAAACAACATGGCATTGCATAATTCACATACATAATGCCTTGCAACAAGATAACATTGCATAATTCACATATATAATGTCTTGCAACAAGATGGCATTGCATAATTCACATATATGGTAATTAGACACTAAGCGGTGGCATTCACACAAAGCATGTCTAAACTAAGCAAATGACATAGCAATGCAAGATACCATACCGATATGAGTAACATAACCCTGCCAAGTTAGGGCATGCACCTCGGAAATATGGTGGTCATCATCTACGAATCCTCCTCACGAGGAGCTATCGGTAACCGACAAGACATGCGCCGTCGAGATAGCATTATGCGCTCTGAAGACCTTGTTTCCCTCCAGATTTTTCCATGACCGTGCGAATGGCTGATGCACAGGAAGAGTAATTGAATGTACTAAAATTGTTGACAAATTTAACACATAATAAAAAAATGATGGCATGATATAATTCACATATAAGATGGTGGCTAACCGGTGGCATTGCAAAATTCACATATATGATGCACGGCTAGACAAGATGGCATTGCATGATTCACATATCGATAAAGAAACAAAAGCAGATGGCATTGACACAAAGCATGTCTAAACTAAGCAGATGACATCTTTAATGTATCGATAAGCAATGCAAGGCACCATATGCATGATATTACCAACATCAGCATGCCAAGTTAGAGCGAAGACCTCATGGGGTAAATAGGAGTGGTCTTCTCCTTCTGAATCCCCCTCAGAATAGTTATCTTCCTCTTGATTACGATCCGAAATGGGTGGAGGGGGGCTGCCTTTGCGCCCACCATGGAGCGATATGCGCATGAAATTTTATTGCCACGCAAGGCTCGTCTCTTTTGCTCTACATGATCAGTTCCATTGTGTACAAAAGCGGCATGCATAGGAATAAAACATAGTGAGATTATGTAAGGAGTGCATGCACAAATCCAGAGTGATGGTAGCAAACTGTGGATAGACCCAAAACCAATGATAGCGAGGCGGATAATAGCTTTAGTTAAAAAATACAGATAATGGCTCCTTTAATGTTTGTTTGCACCCAACATGAAACTCATAGTAGACAGGAGATTAACGGATAGTAGACAGATAGTCTTGATTGCTGCCCCAATATGTACCCCACAACCATTTAAAAACTCAAGTTTCAGCATTAGTTTGGACTGACTTGGAGTCTAATAGGTGAACACGGCGATAATGTAGCATGTCATCATATTAAGCGGCGCATAGCGTAAGCGAACACGGAAGAGTGCGACCTCTCTTGCGGACCGTGTAGTCCTCAAGGTCATCTGCTTTCGATTGATGATGGTAATCACGGTTATCGTGGCTGCGGTGACGGGAAGAAGATCGAGGCGACGAAAAGACAGTCTGGAGGCGGATCCTGCTGTGGTGAACCCTTCCGTCGTTAGTGCAGGTGAGGTGAGGTGGAACCTGGCCTTGTGAGCAGGACAAACCACACAAGGTTTTCTTTGACACATATCATGTGAAGTAATTGAGTAAGGGCTTGTTTGAATTTGAGGATTCTAACAATGCAGGGATAGGAAATAGACAGGAATAGGATAGGAATGCCGTGCAAAGCAGAGAATTTAAAACACATGATTTACGCCAATCTGGGTGTTTGATTCACAACAATTGGAAGATCACGGGATGCAAAAAGCATGGTGAGATTAAGTCAAACCACAAGAAAATGTCACGGTTATAATGCTATTATGCTACTATCTCTTAGTCTTGTGCTTGATGAATAGGAATATAAAAAGGAGGAGAAGTGGAAATTAGAATTCCTACGGTTTTTCTTTCAAGGAGACACTAAAGGAACAAATCCTACAGTTTTCCTTTGCTCCATTCCTTTGCACCAAATTCATGAAAAGTAGTACCATAGGAAACTTTCCAATTCCTATGTTTTCATTCACTTTTCCTTTCAAGCACTTGGCGATTCTAGTAGGCAGGCTTGAGCAAGGAAAATCCTACACTAAAAAATGTTTTTGTGCTACTTCTATTACTTTGGACCCAAGCCACTGCCATACTAGCTCAACTCCGGGCCCATCGACAAATGCACAGCTCAAGCAGAGAGATAAATAATGATGGCGTTCAAGAGAGTCCATCACGGATAGCTAAGTTGCTGGTACCTCACTGCTTGTCATATAGTAGGATAAAATAATCGTATTTCCCGTTACTACGAGTGCTCAATGGACAATATATATAACATGTAGAGTAAAAAGAGATGCAACAAGTGTACAACCTCTTTGGCGAAGCCATGTCGATCTCGGCGTGATTGGGTTGGCGGTGAGGATGCTCGGCTGACTTTGTTGTCGGAGGAGGAAGAAGATCTTAGGCGTCTGGAGATGGAGCCAGTGCTGCTCCCTTTGTGATGGAGGGTTTCATCGTTGGAGCAGCTCCGGTGAGTTATCTGGCCTTGAGGCTGAAGCAGGACAAGAGAGACAACGAACAACGTTAACTGGTGGAATTCTAATAGCATCTCAATACATGGCGTAAAATACATAACCACAAAGTGCTAGATGTAAAATACATCAGCCGCTCATCTCTGAACTTAAGCTGCGAAACTGAACTTAAGCGCCGAAGCTGAACCTAGCTGTCAAACTGAATTTTCTTTGTCGAAACTGAATTTTCTTTGTCGGCTGAATGCACTAGCAAGGTGAGGCTACGTCGGTCGTGACTTTTCATCTCGGTCGGTCGATTTTGCAGCCGTTGGATCTGAAATCAAGGGCTGCGGTTCATCTTCAACCTCCACCCCCCAGCATGACCACCACCGGCCAAACAGCCCCCGCCGCCCTTGACGGTGGTCGCCGCCCGCCCGCAAAAACCTCCCCACGCTGGTCCGCCGCCGCCCAGCCATCCCTCTAGCCCCCCTCACCCCCGTGCGAGCTTTTTCTCCGGCGATCCCCGCCACCGCCCGCCGCCCGCCACGCCCGGCGACCACCGCCCCATCCTGAACCCTAAGATAGATAGTGGGGTACCTCTCCGTGAGCCCCCTCCCGTTCGGCTGGTTCTTCCTTCACCCAGTGAGCCCACCCCTTAATCGGTGACCCAAAAGTCGATTCGGTCGTGAAGTGTAGCCAAATCGAACAACATCAGCAAGCAAGAGCAAAGCGAGAAGCAGCGCGAGCAAAAGCAATAACAAGAAGCAGACCAGGCGGGGGCCGAGCAAGCGAGAGCAGCAGCGCGGCGAAGCTAAAGCAGCAGCAGCTCCTACTGATGTGGGCGTCGCCGCCCGAGGAAGCGGCGCCGTGGAGGAAGTGGCGGCGGCGCGCGCCGTGGATGGAGCAGCGCCGTGTCGGCTCGGGACGGCGCCGGCAGCACCGTGAGATCGAATCAAGAAGAAAATCGGCGATTAGTGTACAACCTCTTTGGTGGCGCCGATTAGGCGCGGCTTCATCGAGAAGCGGTGATGATGATGCTCTTCGGTGGTGCGGTGAAGGCGGCGGTGTGGGAATGGAGGTGGCGCGAAAGGCGAGGGCGTCGGGGCAGCTCCTTGGAGGTGGAGGGCGGGGTGGCTGAACGGCGGGACGATGAGATCGATGGCGGATCCTCATCGATGCGGTGGATGAGGGGCGTCGAGGTGTTCTTTGTGGGCGGCGTCGTCGGGGAAGAAGCTCCGGCTGGGTGGCGGACGGAGCAGGGTGTGGGGTTTCGTCGCGGGTTTCGCGGCCTCGGTGTCTGAATGGGTGGGCGGATGGGATGGAAGTGGGGAACCATGGCTTAGCAGCGCTTGTCGAAATGTGGGGTAAGTTCTGAAAGTACCCCCACCGATTTGGCGGTTCTTTGGTTCGAGGTACCACGGGCATTTCGCGTGTCGGGATTTCACAGGAGGTGGGAGTTTTCGTAGCGTTGTAATTTCGGAATAGCAAAGGCGCGGTTGAGATGGAGGAGTTGTCGAACTGTGAGACAAAGATATATCTTAAATATTTCGGGCTAACAAAGCGCGGGTTGAAGAAGCGGGAGTTTAGCGACACGATGAAGCAGAGCGCTAGCTTCAATTTTCGGCATAACAAAGTAGCGGCTTGAAATTTCGGAAGAACAAGCAACGTGTACCCAAAAAAGACAATTTGCACCTCAACACGCACAATACACACACAAACACCATTTAGACTAGAGTAAGGTACCGTGCATTGCGCATGAGATTTAACAACAAATTATGAATAAATACCACATTATAGCATGCAAGCTTTGAGTCATATATGCATGATGTAGATGTTAGTTTAATTCTTATAGTTCATTTCATTCAAAATCATCTAGTTTTTATAAGAAAGCTAATCTATTTTAAGATTCATGGAATTGTGCGTTGTAAGACATAAAGTAAAAACAAATAATGGCAAATCATGTAGAAAAACATTTGGGCAATTATGATACGGAAGATTCTAGAACAAATAAGAAGTGCTTGTGTTTTGATGTTTGTGCATTATGCTTAAGTTCAACCATGGAGTCTTCTAGATTATACATGTGGCGAAATCTGGTGGAATCTAGATGATATCAAACGCCAATAGTGCTCAAATTTGCCATCTTTGGACCATCGGATTCGCCTCATCCAACGACCATCTTTCAAAGTTAAAGTTACCCTCTCAATAAAATATATAATATATATATATATATAGGGTATAGATATAGATATGTGATCAAAGCCGCCCATCATCTCCAATTACATGCACGGATCGACATGGGCAAATGATATCGCCATCGGTATCTCAAATTCAAATCAGTCGACCTTGTTCAATGTGTATACATTACAACATGCTCGTTTCCAAAGCACACCTTGAGATCTCCGTTATATTCATGCATGCATGGGTTTCAAACATCAGGATCTCTTATTCAAATATTTGAATTCAACTTTACATTGATTATGACCTCACCTATTCTTTTACACCCACACAGTAGTCTTCTCTTTATAATTGTACCACTAACTTTCTCTCGTGCATGCATGCACACACTACCGATCGGCATTATCTATCATACGCATGCAATCTTTTCTTCAGTCGGTCTCCCATGAAGGCACACACCACACATCCCCTCTCCCTCATATCGGGCATTCTTTATCTCTCAGCGTGCATCTTAGCGATCGATGTTCCTCTATGTATGTGTGTATATAGCTAGGTCTTTCATAGTTTTCCACACAAACCGATCAATCGATATATCGGTGAGGTCTCACCCTCTTTCCCGTCCCATCGATCAATCTATACCTCTCCCGTCCACATCGATCAATCTGTACCTCTCTATATAGGATTAACATAAATAGCTAATACACCCACATTAATTATATATCCAACGTCCCCTCTCATCATCCATGCCTTCGCTTCATCTCTCGAGATCGTGCACAATGGCGAAGCAGGCGATAAGGGCCTGCCCCCTAACATCACTATATATCGAGGCTAATATGAATGTGATCATTAGACAATTGCTGCTAAAAAGGTTTAATTTCATGAATTGACCCTCCTCGTAAAGGATTAGCAATGCTTGGCCCCCTAGCTCATTTATTTTTCATGGCTCCGCCACCGTGTGCAACAGCGCACGTGTTCGCCCCCTCTCTCTAAATATCGATCTCGCACTTGTGCATTCCTTCATAGTCTCCCTCCACTCGGCCCCTCGCACCATCTTCTAGCCCCCCACCGGATTTTGCCACATGTACAATCTAGCAGACTCCATGGTTGAACTTAAGCATAATGCACAAACCTCAAAACAACAGTGGTTCTCTTTTGTTCTAGAATCTTCCGTATCATAACTGCCCAAACTTTTTTCTAGTTGAATTGCCATTATTTGTTTTTACTTTATGCTTTACAACGCACAATTCCATGAATCATAAAATAGATTAAGGGCTTCTTTGATTCAAAAGGATTCTCAAAGGAATTTTGGAGGATTCTAATCATTAGGAATTTTTCCTATCTTGGTTGTTTGATTAGTAGGATTGTAAACCATAGGAATTTTTCCATATGATTCATTTGCACTAGATTTCATAGGAAACATCCATCCACTCAAACCTCTTTGAAAGAATTCTGCGTTTTTCTATGCACAATCAAACACTCGTACAATCTGTAGGATTCAATCGACATTCCACTATAATCCCATGTTTTTCCTATTCACGCGTTCTTAGCTTTTTTATAAAAACTAATTTGATTTTGAATGAGATGAACTATAAGAATTAAGCGAAGGGCTACATCAGCATATATGACTAAGAGCTTACATGCTATAGTGTGGTATTTATTCATAATTTGGTTGCAAAATCTGATGCGTGCAATGCGTGTAAATTACTAGTACTTGAGTATGTGCAAAACACGTAAATTAGAATACCAATGGCATGCTACAGTGTCTCTCTTACAGTTCATGAAGCCACGTGGCACATGTGGAGGCGTTGTCGCGACCTCCTTGCGTGGATTGATCACAGTGACGTGCTGCTGGTTCGGAAGAATGTACTCGTCCTCCACGAGCCATCTTGGCGGTACATGCCTGAAGCGAAGATGTGCGCGCGCCCGCATGCACTCATTCCTCGCCGCTGCAGCAGGTACGGGCGGACGCAATTTTGTACCAAGATCCACCCATGTGATAATTTGGGCGTGTAAAATCGTTCACTTCATTGATGGTCAATTAATACAGCGCATGCAAATTGAGTGGGCGTGAGGCGGAAGAAAGACATTATTACTCCACTTTGGCGCATGCGAGTAGTTAAATCGTGGGTTGCTAGTAGTACTTCCATTGGTCTCCTTCGTATTTTGTGCCAATTTTTGACAGTAACATAATATTTACGCATTTGAGCAGTGTAGTCTACTTGAAATTTATGTTCCACTAAACTCATCGGGAGCCGTTTCGGGCCTCGAAACCAAAACCATCAATTAATCTTTACCTTGTTCCCATCACATTCGAAAGCCTGCTCACACCTACTAGTACTACGTACCAAACCTGAACGTGTTCCCACTATGCAGGTATTAGTACTACTAGTGCTAGTACTTAGGTTATAAAGGGAACTACCTAACGAAAATTACTCTACCTTTCCTCCTCATAAGTGCTTCTTCTTCATCCGTCGTTGCCATGGCGGTGAGCGAGAGCTCTGGGTGAGAACTACTCGTAACAAGGGAGGCGGCAACCAAGGCTGCGGAAAAAAGAGGGCTCACCGCCCGATGAGACCTCGAAAGATCTCTCACGGGTGGCGATGGCTCCCGGGGCGCCCTAGCAGCGGAGGCGAACATGCCGAGCTGGCGGAGCTGGAGTCGTTATCCCTCGATGGCATGCCCGATCAGCTCAATAAGCACCTCAATAAGCGAAGAGTTCATCAAGGCTTGATGGAGTTCTTGAAGGAGAGCCTCGACGACATGCCGCTGAGCTCAATCAGCGGGGGAGTTGACCGCCCGGCTTGGTGATGCTCTTTGAAGAAGAGCATTGCCTCGGAGAAGAAAGGCGACCGGCGAAATCCTGCGACCGGGAGGACAAAGCGACTCTGCCACGAGATCGACCTGTTGAAGGAGAAGAACGCCCGGCTGGAAGAAGCTGCATGAGAATAGTAGTTCCTCGATGAAGATCTGCGAGGCCCTCGTCATGGAGCGAGAAGGAGGAGTTGGCGAAGCTCGCGCCGAGCACCGGCTGCTGTCAAAGGTGCGTAATGCGGCCGTGGAGCAGATGATGAAGGCTCGCGTCGAAATCGCGTCATGGACAGAATGAAGAAGATGGCGGAGGAGACAGCGCAAGGAGATGGAGGTCGTGGAGGCGATGAAGAAGCGATTCACGACTCATGGCGAATTAGATCATTTGGGGTGATAATCTTCCTTCTTCTTTTGCTGCTGTGTTTCATCTTTTGCTTGGTGTTTACGCTTGCGTGTCACGTTCTCTGCGAGGCATGAATAGAACAATGGTTTTTGTTTTTGAGGAATGAATAGAACAATGCTAACAATGAGATGACTAGCAAATTAGATCATTTTTATCGCCATATGGCCTTTGGGCTGCCGTGTTTCGTGCTCCTCCGTCGTAATACTACTCGGTTGGAAAACTTGAGTATACCGCACGGTTCTTTGCTCCTCCTCGATCAGGTCGTGGTTGCATTTATCTGACAGTCAAATCACAAGGCCGCCTTCCAGCAGATAATGAGCCGTCAAATCACAAAGGCCCTCGCCTCTCGTGAAACCGACCAAGCTAGACTGCCCGCCCTCTAGCCTTTTAAAAATGTATACTTTTTGTACAGCAGTAGTATCGATGGATTGCGCCATGGAGCAAAACTTGAAATTAAAAAAGGTGGTACATATAGAGGCGCTCGTGGCAAATTATGCATATAGTACTATTAAAAGGCTAGTCACAATAATGGTGTCAGCACAACCCACCCTCAAATAAAACTAAGCACCTGGAATTCTTTGACAAAACTAAGCACCCTAAAATTCTTTGACAACTAAACTGCTGGCTATATGATGTTGGCCATATATATTGTACGTATATAATGTGAATAAGCAGTGGTAGTACTATACCAACTAAAAGATGAAATGTAAGAAATACTAGTATGTACTTCTTGAAGAGTTAAAGTAACAAGAAGAAACATAACATAGTTACTGTGGGGCTCGGCACAACACACCCCTCAAATTAAATTAAGCACACTGAAATTAAACTTTGCAACTATTCAGGTGAACACTGCATTAGAACCACCATGAGCAGCGACACTGCCACCTTACTCGGGTCCTCGTCCACGTCCTCGACTTAGTCCTTGTCCCTCTTCCTCTTGGCGATACTTCTTTGCTTGAACCGCCAACTTGGCTGTTGCTCTTCATCCAACCCTTGTAGATATTGAAACAAAGGTAGCCATCCATTGCAGCGTCTTGGATGTGGTCTATATCTAGTACATTCCGCTGCCATGCATGACGATGAAACATGTATGGAGGTTTCTCGGTTTACGTCTGAAGGATGAACCATGGCTCTGCCGAGTCGGCATTGAAAGGTGACGAGAGGACACCGGCCGATTCTTTTGGAGGTCGAAGGTGTTGCCTACAACGAGGCCTATCCGACGCAGAGACTTCTTTGTCGTTACCAAAGTCTCTGATGTGAATTTGACTAGGTTGCTCTCGAGGAAGTCCTTAAAATCCTGGCACTCAACGTCGGCATGGCATATGTGGTAGACCAAGCATAAGTCATGCATAAACCTGGATCACGGTGGGCTTCTTCCTCTCTTAGTCCTTTAGATCCTTCTCTCGTCCACGGCGTATGGTGTACTCAACATCTAGCCGGCGACCCACTCATCATGTGAGTCTTGAACATGCGTGCGAAGCGAAAGGCATCCTTTCACCGTCGCGGAAGAAGCAGGTGTAGATGACGTCGAACTCATCGCCGGTGATGGTTCTAACCTTGTACTCACCGCCCGATCGGGGAGATTTGGGGCGCCATGGATTTGGGAGGAGGTTAGGATTAGTGGAACTGCCATAATGTGAATGGGCGGGGCGACTAGGAGGCGAACCGCCGTAGTATTAAAGGATGTGCGGGGGCAGTAGGAGGCGAACTGCCGGCGTGTGAGCAGCGGGGTAGTGGCTTTCCATTCTCCCATGATCACGGGCTTCGAGAGCCCTTGGATCGGAGATCGAGCGGTTGCATGGCGTGATTCTAGACCAATGGGTGAATATCCTATCACGGAGGTTATTACGCAAATTTTCAGCAACTTAGCATGCGACCGTTTGATCTCGAGATCCAAGGGCTGCCCGCAGCCGTATCATGGTCGCGCCTACCACGACCGTCGCGTCGCTCCTGTGATCGCGCCCTTGGAGATTTAACACGGTGCGTTAGGCTGTCGATGTTGGCATGTCATACATAGTCATCCTTAGTCACTCATACTACAACAAGGTTGGCTATAAGGTTGGCTATAAGTGTATTTTTTACTCCTCTCTATCTCTTTCCGTACTCCCTCGTCCCATAATATAGAACGTTTTGACACTAGTGTAGTGCCAAAACATTCTTATATTATGGGACTGAAATACTAGTATTATTGCATTTGCCAAGGGTGACCTCTTCCAATGAAATGGTGTTGCTAAGTTTGCTTCATTTAATTAGCTATAGACTCGAGGCTGGTTGTAATGGGAAGTATCATATACTAATATCATGCATATGATACTAGTGTATGACACCTCATCAAGTACTACCTCCCTAATGCATATACATATGATACCTCCTAATGCATATACATATGATACTAGTATATGATACTATGCATTAGGGAGGTAGTACTAATATAATTAGCTATAGACTCGGGCTGGTTGTAATGGGAAGTATCATATACTAATATCATACATATGATACTAGTGTACTACCTCCCTAATGCATAGTATCATATACTAGTATCATGTAGTACTTTATTTATTACCATGCATGACACATAGTAGTATAGCATTTATTATGATATAGTATCATGATATGATACTCAACCCTCCTTTTCTTCATTTAATTTTATGACACCTCATCAAAAGCCTAGTTGACATGCATGATACTAGCTATGATACTACCATTACAACTAGCCTCAAAATTGTCTTTTCACCTAGGTGCGCGCTTAGCACCGTTTCTTCCTTGGGTCACCAAACTAGTCTCTCTCTTCTTGATTAACTTGCCACATCAGACTTTATGCCTATGTGCAAGCTTAAGCACTTGTAAGAACAAGTAAGTACAATAGTGCGCTTTGCGCTTTACATGGCATTTTGCATATGTGGAGAAAAAGAGGCAAGGAAAAAGTGGAGAAGTGGGCTCTCATGCAAGAGCCAGCCTCTACTACTACATGGTGGAGCATTGGGAGAGGCACACGTATGGAGGTGGTCAGGAATCGGGAGACTCACGCGGTCGTGGCGCCCATGATTAAAATGATAATGGCAAGTCAAATCATGGGGCCCCACCTGTCCAGTGATAACTTCATTGTCAAATCACACAACCCTACGTTTGCGGCAGCCTACTCCCTCGTCTTCTCGCATCTCTGTCGAACCGACTAGGCGGAACTGTCCCGCCGCCTACGGGCAGGAAAAGCCCGCCCTCGACTTTTAAATAGTATACAGTATACTAATTTTGTATCCATGGATTGCGCCCGCGCCATGGAGCAAAGCGTCTAAAAAAGCGGTACACATGGTATCTGACATGCGTCGCGTTCGCGTCGCACCCAGACGGTCGGTCGATGCAGCACGCTGCTCTCGAATGGAGCAGCGTCATATTGCGTTCGCACACACATGGGGCGACAATTGAGAACCGACCATAGGCACACTCCCGGCCCAAGTCGGGTGACTTAATAGAAGAGGAGGCGGCGATAGTACTAGAAGTGTTGTACTACGTTGGTGCACAGGCGATCCACGCAAGACACGGAAGATCGATTCGTCCATGCATGTGACCGGACTCCAGCGAACACGCTGGATTGGCTATCGTCTACATATCGTGCGAGGCTGTGTTGTACATGGCTGTAGTTGTGGTGAGAAATCTAAAAAGGTTTCTTGTCATCTCGCAAAATTATGTGTCATGTGCTTGGATCACTGCGAGGTTAAACAGCGACAAGCTGAGTTGGGCTAGTCATTGGGGCACATGCACGAGCAGTGACTACTCGGCTGCCATCTAGGTCAAGCGGCTATGTTAATTAGGACATCTGTCGATGGACCCCTTTTCTCTGAGTTTATCTTTAATTTGAGCTTTGTTCCTCGTCTAGTTTGTCCGTCGGGATTCATGTTGTCTCCTTTGGGCAGTGAGGTTATGATTTCTTGTCATGTGGCATTTTTTCGTGTTATATGTTATAATCCGGCGCTTGAGATCAAAATGGCGACAAGCTGCGCCTCCAGACCCGTGCATGAAGACTTCTCGACAGTCATTAGCGAGGTCAAGCCGGCTCGGTAGACAAAAAGAAAACTAAGTACTACTCCACTATATGGCGAGGAGCCTCGGCGCTTGCTTGCTAGTGTTGCTCTCTTCACACCGTCTCGGCCTCTCGAGATCTAAACACGGCGGTGGCCACTCTCTCTCTCTCTCTCTGCTCACCGCTGGTCACAGATCAGCGGATCCTCTCCGCGGGGAAGGTGAGAAGGTGCAACGTTCAGCGATGTCCTCGTCCTCGGCGGCTCTTACCTTGTTGGGGGCGTCGATCAGCTGCCTTGTCGTTCTCTCCCAAGCACCCTGGCGAGGGAGGCCTCCGACCTCTTCTTCCTCGCTGCCGTGGTGTGGGCAGATCCGGCCTCCGCCGCCCACCTAGCGACATCCGGCGACCATCGGTATAACTTCCTTGAAACCGGCCTTGCTCTACTTCCGAGCTCTGGCGTCGCTGCATTTGTAACTTTTACTATTTCTCGGGCCCCCTCGTAGATAGGATCGATCGGCTGTTGAAAACCACCTAATTTTTTACGTTTAAGAGGTAAAACTAGTTCATGCACTCGAATCTAGTACTACTTGGTTCAAACAAGGAAGAAAGGGTTAAGGGGTGGGGTGGGGAGGATTTGTTACTGAATCTAGGACTTGGTGAAAGAGGAAATAATGGGCGAAAAGTGGCGGTGGCTATCCAACTGGTCTCTAGGTCTAATAGGAAATAAAGGAAGCAGCAGTACAAACTCAATATAAACCCGATCTATTGGTTGAAAAAGGAAAGAAAGTGGGGGCGGGGACAAGTCAGCGAGTAAGTCCAACACTAGATTTGCTAGCCTCACACGGTATAAGGTGGCTATACCCGAACAAAATGGGACCAACCGGATATCACATTACGATGTTTGTTGCCCGAGCCACTCTTATGTAATGCCCTTTGGTAAAATGTAGCGATCGCCTTTGTTAAAAGTAAGGACACGTTAAACCAATGTTGTTTTCAATGTAATGCCTCGATAATATGAATCAATGGCACTTCTTTACATGTCTGCTAAAATTTCCCATTAAGATAAGTTGGTTCTTTTAGTTAGAAATGCAAGCATCTGGTCCGCCTACTCTCCCGTGCCCAAAGTAATGTCGTATTTAACGGTTGTCATAGTTAATCCTAATGCCCACACTAATATCTAGCAATGCCTTTGCTTTAGAAATTACTCTTGTCCTTGTAGGATTGCCATTCAGATAAGGAACATGCTTCTTTTCATTTGATGCATGTTTCATCACTTATACTTATTAGTCACCCTCCTTTCCACCTTTTTGTGCAAGCAGAGATATACATTTCACGCTCGATCTTAGTTGAACTGCACAAATGATATCAAATTATAGTTGAGCATTCCGGGGCTTCACAACCAACCTTGATGTTGCTCAATTTTATTGCAACTAATGAAGAAGAAGCTCTGTGGGTTTAGTTTTACGATGGAAATGGAACGGGGCTGGAGCCCTTTTCTTAAAAAATTGAAGAAGAAGCTGCTAGCTCACGGGACATTGCTTCATTTTAGGTGAACTGCACCAAAAGGTCCCATGAATTGAATCATCCATGTTGGTATTGAAAGAGCCAGACTTGACATCGATCTAAGCACCCGGCCTCCATCCTTGCGGCCTTACGGTACACCTCGTTTGCCACCTGCTCGACCCTAGTGTCCTTGATAAAATGAAGTAATAATCTGATTAAAATAGGCGAGTGTCATCTCTATCATTTCATTTCAATGTAGATAAAGAAAGTGCTTCTCTTTGTTAAAGTATGTTTCATCAACTAGTCCCATTGTTAATGTTTAAGCGTTTACGCAAAGCTGGGGTGCTTAATTTTAGTTGATATGTACAAAATAGAGATTTGAATGTCTCAAAGGCGCCTCCTTGTACTCTTGATGTACTGTGATGTTCATCCTTTGGCGGAAGGTGTATCTGGGAGACTTGGGGCGATGTCGATATGAGGCGTGCCGTATGAGGCGTCGCGAGGGCCCATCTCGCCCTCATGACATGGCATACTATGATACTATCGCAATATTTTCTTCTATTTATTTTGTGTGTTTCATCAACTAGTGCCACTATAATGTAATCATGCTTTTTCATTATCTGTGCAAACAGGGTTATTCAGCTGCATTTTGGTGGAACTGCACAAATGTACGTATGGAACGGCATATATCGAGTGCGAGGTGTGCCAAGTAAAATTACCGACACCAACCATGCTGCATGCGCATTGGCATCCACCACAACCCGATGGGATGTGTGGCGCTCTCGTGGAGGATCTTTCTCGGCAGCAAATCCTCTAACCAAATACTAGTAGCTTATATTGGCAGTTTTCTAGGGAGTACTCTTTTTGAAAGAAGCACCAATCTATTTTTCTTTATTTGTACCTTTGTGTCACAACTTTGACCCAAAGGTCGAGCTATTTTAGGGTGATTGGCGTAGTACTCGGAGACTGATTGTAAGCATGATTTTCATTAGTTGTCACACTGATTGTAAGCATGAGCAGGTGGAAGATTAGGTTAGTCTGAAGCTTACCTTAAACCCTACGCCGCCCGTTGAAATGAGCGGCGTCGAGGGAACCGTGGAGAATGTCGGGAAGCGACGTCGCGCCATCCGGCCTCCTCTTGCGGTGGGAGAGCGAATACTCTGTGGCTCCGGCTGGCTCTGCACCCTCACGAGCGGCACACCATACTCGATCGATTCGTTATCCTCTGGGTGCTCGACCTTGACCTGTCGCCCACCACCTCCGCTTTGGTTGTCGCCTCGGGCGAATCATGCTGCTCCATCGCCCATAGGAGATACTCGATGAACTTCGGAGGGCTGGCGTGACTGCCGCCGAGGTACATGTACATCGCCGCCCTCATCGCCGTCGTCTCGCTCTTTCGCATACATTGCCACATGGCCCGCACCGTCCTCGAAATCTCCCACTCATTGTCAAACCAACTAAGGATCTCCTTCAACCTGGCTAACTTTGCATAGTGGCAGCTTGTGTCTGCTGATTCTTGTTGCATCCTCTCCATAGATGTCGTTACAGGTGGTCGGTGCTAGCTTTGGGAGGGAGGCGGTGGTCTTGCAATAGAGAAGAGGGAGAGGAGAGGAGGTGGTTTTGGAATGGAGATGATGGAGAGGAGAGGAGGTGGTTTTGCAATGGAGAGAAGATCGGAAGAGGGAGGCGAGGCGGTGGTTTTGGAATGGAGATGATGGAGAGGAGAGGAGGTGGTTTTGGAATGGAGATGATGGAGAGGAGAGGAGGTGGTTTTGCAATGGAGAAGATCGAAGAGAGGAGAGGTGAGGCGGTGGTTTTAGAATGGAGATGATGGAGAGGAGAGGAGGTGGTTTTGCAATGGAGAAGATCGAGGAAGAGGAGAGGTGAGGCGGTGGTTTTGGAATGGAGATGATGGAGAGGAGAGGAGGTGGTTTTGCAATGGAAGATCGAGAAGAGGAGAGGCGAGGCGATGGTTTTGGAATGGAGATGATGGAGGAGAGGAGGTGGTTTGCAATGGTCAAGAGGAGAGGCGTCTTGACAGCGATTTAGGATTAGGCGAGAGGGCGGTAGCGCTGTGACTGGATCAAAATCAAAATCAATTTACCCTTCAATTAAAGCGACCCACATTAACTAGTCTCCCTTTTATTACGGGTCATAATTGACCATGATTTTCCTTTATAAAATATATGTTATCGTTGCAAAAATAATATAATTTGAAAGTACATTCGAATCTGAACCAAGCGATACAATTTTGGTGACATGCATTCACATTTGCTTGTCACATACGATGCGTGGTCAAACTTTGACCCAAAATATAAAACAACAAAAAATACTTCCAAGACCAGCGCCGCTCTTCGCTCTTCTCCTGTTCAATCTAAATCCGCCTCTCTCTCTGTTCCAATCTAAATCCAGCGCGCTCCTCTCCTCTTCCATTTCAAAACCACGCCCCTCCTCTCTGTTCGGTCAAAACCAGCGTCGCTCCTCTCCCGTTCTAATCCAAAACCAGCGCCGCTCCTCTCCTCTTCCATTCAAAAACCACACTTGTTGAAGGTGCTGTGGAGAATAGATCGATGGAGAGTACAACCCGATCGTGAGGATCATGAGCGGAGACCTGTGAAGCTAGCTAGGATGTTGGAATCTGGTCTTGGTTTGACAACAAGGACCAACTAAGCGGCGGCGACATCCATGGCCAAATATCGCAACAGGCGAAAAGCGGCGATACTCCGGAGGATCGCGCGAGTACATAGAACTGCTCCTCGGGCCATGGAGCAAACAGATTCACGAATCCGATCGTGAGGGCGGTGGTGGAGATGTCGATCCCAGATGGAGCATCCACGGAGATTGAAGGATCGAGCATCTCTGAGTGCCGTTTGTGAGGTGTCCTGCGGGCGAGCGGTGGAGTCTTCGTCGACCGAACCCAAGCGCAAGAGGAAAAGCAGTTGGCGATGATGCTTCCGCCATCGTCTCCCTCGCCGTTCACATCGTCTCATGGTGGCTATGCGCGCCGAGGAATAGGAGGGACTGCCCCCACCAATAGTCGGGCAGGTTGTGAATTGTCGGGAGGAGCTTAGGGTTGTCGATATTTGCAGGTTGTGAATTGTGTTTTGTGTTGTGTATTTTGAGAGTACTTTCAGATATGAATGTCTTTTGAATTTCAGATTTGCGATATTGAGCATATGAAGAATTTTATGAATTCTAGAGATCTATTTTAGCACTTAAAAATGTAGTTTCATAGGAGTATAAAAGTGCGAGACGAGAAGAAACTGCAAGTTTCAGTTTGAGATAAGCGCAAGTTCAGTTCGAGATAAGCGCAACTTTGAGAAGCGAGCATTTATATTAACACGGCCTTTTCAAACAGGGTTAACATCATGTTGGAAGTTTTATTCATGGTGAAAATGGAACTACCAGCCAGTTAACATCATGCTGATCAACATTCATGCATAGCACATCTTCATATGATGCAGTCAAAATGCCCACACAATGTTGAGTGTGCGAAACACAGAGAAAGCGAGGGGCGGAGTTTTGGCAAGTGTTGGGCGTGGTTTTGGGCTGCCCGTCTAGGCTTTCATTTTTAACATCGCAGGCCACGACCTCGGATGGGAGGGCCTGTTTGTATTTTCTTAGGGTCATCATGTATCGACCGGCCTATGGACCTCCCATCGAGGTTTATTTTGGCAGCCAAATTTATGTTTTTTTGAAGAAAGCATAGCGGTCTGTTCTATTTTTCTATATAAGAATAGGAGCATGGGTACAACTTATGTTTCCTTTTAACTATATTATATATATTTAAATTATTTTATATGTTATTATATATTATTTTATTGTCATCATATATTTATGAGATACTTACATATGTAAGAAAACAATATCCCACATCTTATTAACTTATAAAAATAATTTCTTAACAAATAAAATCCTGGATTGTTTTGTACGAAAATCCTAGTGATTGTGTACAAAAGCTTGGTAAGATTTAGGGCGAATGTAATAATATCACTTATTATTTAAATATATTTATAACAAAATGCTCAGCCTTTTTTATTTTTTGATAACATTGCTGGCCCAACCCAACATTATAATTAGAATCAGCCCAGCAAAATCGTGTATCTAGATAAAGTGCAAATGGCCTGTAATTTTTAGGAAATAAAATAAATGGGCGCATAAGCTACATTAATTGTTCACCCAGCCCAGCTAATGGCTGTAATTCAAAAAATCAAATTATTTGTAAATTCTACGCGCAAAAAAGACTGTTGTCGGCGTTAATGAGGCAGGGTACCCAAACTTGCCATGCTGCGGCCCTGTGGCGTGGCTCAAGGGTGGCCATGATGACCCATCTTCATCGGCACAAGCTCAAGACCCTCGCGAGGGCCAAGCATCATGAGGCGGGCCGACAGGAGAGCTTCCTCGAGCCGCAGCCTCGTCGAGGCTGGCTCGCGAGGGCAGAGAGATCAGCAGGGGTACCTCACGAGGTGACCATGACACAAGCCATGACGACCAAGGCGCCCGGTGGCGCCCGCCAGCGGTGTCCTCATTTCCTCTTTGGTGCAAAGGGGCAAGCGCGGCGGAGTATCAAGCAAAGGCATCGTTTGATTGCAACAAGACCAAGACCGTGCTTAGCGGGGAAGGAGATCATCGTGGAGCCCAAGCGGGCGTCAACACGAGCCTTTGAGGCGAGGACCAACTTCGGTCGGGATAAGTGTACTAGATGTTCCCCTTCAAAATGGCCAATTGTTGGCGCCCTTCCCGCTCAATATTTGGGAAGAGGCCCGGGGCCTCTGCCTATAAGTGAAACTAGCCACCACGAGTGGGGAGGGCTTGATCCTGAAGAAGAGAGACCGGACATCTCATCTTGGCTTGATCCCATCCGATCAAGAGCCTAGCCACAAGAACACCTCACCCTCGCGAGGTTGTTCTTCCTTGTATTATTCATCATCAGCCCAGAGGCAATCCACCACCACGACACCTTTGGGTAGGGTGTTACACCACAATGGTGGCCCGAACCAGTATAAACCTTGTGTCTCTTGTGTTGTTCTCTTGGTAGTTTTAGATCCTTGCGCTGCGGCCTTGCGGTAGTTAGGGGTGAGATCTCGCGTGCACCCGAGTTCGAACCTAGAGGTTTGCGGAACCGAAATCCGACATTTAGCGCGCCCGGTAAAGTGCACGGAATCCGTCTTCCGTCGCCCTGTTCTTCGCCGCCCATCGCATCCATGTCGGGCGCTTCGTCGGGCGCGCCGGGCCTCGAGCCACGCCCTCGCTACCCGCGTTGCCCAGGCGGCCCCGTCGGCGGCCGCCCGCCGTTCCCGTCGCTTCTTTATCCGCGCCGCCACGGCCGGCGAAACGGCGAGAAGCATCATCCGGCATCCATCCGTAAAGCGAGGTGGCGTACCGCTACTCCTTCACTGCGCCCCAGCTTGTTCTTCATCTCGCGCCTCCGGCGTGCCCATGGAAGCTCGGGCGCACTCATCGCGGCAAGCGAGCTCTGCGCTACCGCCTTGTCGGCAGCGTCTCTGAAGAGTGGCTCGACGCGTCGCGGCTTCGTCCGCGCGCGAAGGCTTCCCGCGCCGTCCTTCTCCGCGCACGCGCCCGCCCTGCTGGCTGATGAAACTCGAGCGCCTCGGCCGCCTCCCCTTCAAGAAGGTGCCACAGCCACAAAGTAGCGTGGCCCTGGGCGGAACCCTCCGTCCGGCACCAGCGCAGCAACAAGCGGAAACTGTCAAGGGGTCCCTACGCCCCAGAAGCTGCAGTGCTCCTGCACCGGCCCGTCCGGCAACCAGCGCTCCGCTCCGGCCACGCCAAGACCCAGCGCTGCTCGGCGGCAGCATATGGGGACCCGCAAGACCAGGCTCTTCGTCACCAAAAGGCCCCGTGGCCACACAGGCTACCGCACCTTCACCGTCAAGCTACGCTTGGCGTCGCGCCCGGCAAGTTCAAACTAGACCTGCCTCCTCGCTTCTGACGGCGCAGTCGACCAGCGGAGTTCCTCCAGCTCTGAGCTGGGCACCCTAAACATGCCAGCGGGGCCGAGAAGGTCATGGTGAACTGGTTTCCCATGGCACTCAAGGGCAGGGGCCCTTTGCCAACCGAACACGGCTCTGGCACGATCTTCTCTGGGGCCGAGATGTGCACCGCTTCATCGCCAACCTCCAAGGTACTCGTGACCGGCCTCTGCCGTGGCGACATCGCCGCATCAAGCAGCAACCGGGGAGACCTGCAGAAGTATATCAACGCTTCAACAACGCGCCTCAAGATTCCCAAGGTGACGAGAGGCCATCATCTCTGCCTTCTCCGGCCGGTGTCTTGTGACGTCAAGATGAAGAGAGCTGGCGATGCATGAAGATCTGTGCACATCCTTGGAGCTGTTCAACTTGGCGACCAAGTGCGCGGGGCTGAGGAAGGGCGCCTTTCCTCCTCGAGCTGCCAGCCGCAGACCGGAAGAAGAAACCCAAGGCCAAGCCACGTGAAGCGCAAAGGGTTGCCGTGCTGTGGCGAACCAGGACACAAGCAAGGCAAAAGATCAGCCGAGTCTTCCAAGGGTGGCCGGTGCTGTGTGTACCACGACCTCCACACCCACAACACCAGCGAATGTCAAGAGCTCAGAGCCGTGGAAGAAGGAGAATCGATTGGCCCGACCATAGCGATCGTGGCTATGACCGAGGAGGAGGAAGAAGCGCGGGACGGGAAGACCGTGGCCCTCGCCAAGGGTGGCGTGACCGACCTCGCGAGGATGTTGGCGAGATCAGCCTCGCGGCGAAGGCTGGAGGATCAGCCTCGCGAGATCGCCCATAAGAAATCAGGTCTCCTCCACTTTGCCGCCCAGCCGGAGAAATGAGGACCATCATCGGGATGAGGGGCTGGGGGCTTCAAGAGCAGGTCGCTTGCATCTGGGCGGAGCTCAAGCCCTAGCCTCTCAGCGCATCTTCAAGCAGTTCACCCTTGAAGTGAATGCAGTCCTCCCAAGCTTCGAAGCCACCGCCCTCTCGGGTGGTCGGCATGCGCCATCACGTTCAGCTCAGTGAGATCGGCTCAAGTCTTGGCAGCCTGGCAAGAGTCCTCGATGCTTTGTTCCCCAATTATCAGCAATGTGCAAGTCACGGGACCCTCATCGATGGCGGTACATTACAACATGCTCGTTTCCAAAGCACAGCATGAATCTCCGTTATATTCATGCATGCATGGGTTTCAAACATCAGGATCTCTTATTCAAATATTTGAATTCAACTTTACATTGATTATGACCTCACCTATTCTTTTACACCCACACGGTAGTCTTCTCTTTATAATTGTACCACTAACTTTCTCTCGTGCATGCATGCACACACTACCGATCGGCATTATCTATATACGCATGCAATCTTTTTCTTCAGTCGGTCTCCCATGAAGGCACACACCCACATCCCCTCTCCCTCATACGGGCATTCTTTATCTCTCAGCGTGCATGCGCTTGATCGATGTTCCTCTATGTATGTGTGTATATAGCTAGGTCTTTCATAGTTTTCCACACAAACCGATCAATCGATATATCCGGTGAGGTCTCACCCTCTCCCCGTCCACATCGATCAATCTATACCTCTCCCGTCCACATCGATCAATCTGTACCTCTCTATATAGGATTAACATAAATAGCTAATACACCCACATTAATTATATATCAACGTCCCCTCTCATCATCCATGCCTTCGCTTCATCTCTCGGATCGTGCACAATGGCGAAGGCGAGGGCGATAAGGCGACTGCCCCTAACATCACTATATATCGAGGCTAATATGAATGTGATCATTAGACAATTGCTGCTAAAAAGGTTTAATTTCATGAATTGACCCTCCTCGTAAAGGATTAGCAATGCTTGGCCCCTAGCTCATTTATTTTCATGGCTCCGCCACTTGTTACAACAGCGCATGTGTTAGCCCCTCTCTCTAAATATCGATCTAGCACTTGTGCATTCCTTCATAGTCTCCCTCCACTCGGCTCGCACCATCTTCTAGCCCCACGGATTTTGCCACATGTACAATCTAGCAGACTCCATGGTTGAACTTAAGCATAATGCACAAACCTCAAAACAACGTGGTTCTCTTTTGTTCTAGAATCTTATCATAACTGCCCAAACTTTTTTCTAGTTGAATTGCCATTATTTGTTTTACTTTATGCTTTACAATGCACAATTCCATGAATCATAAAATAGATTAAGGGCTTCTTTGATTCAAAAGGATTCTCAAAGGAATTTTGGAGGATTCTAATCATTAGGAATTTTTCCTATCTTGGTTGTTTGATTAATAGGATTGTAAACCATAGGAATTTTTCCATATGATTCATTTGCACTAGATTTCATAGGAAACATCCATCCACTCAAACCTCTTTGAAAGAATTCTGTTTTTCTATGCACAATCAAACACTCATACAATCCTGTAGGATTCAATCGACATTCCACTATAATCCCATGTTTTTCCTATTCACGCGTTCTTAGCTTTTTTATAAAACTAATTTGATTTTGAATGAGATGAACTATAAAATTAAGCGAAGGGCTACATCACATATATGACTAAGAGCTTACATGCTATAGTGTGGTATTTATTCATAATTTGGTTGCAAAATCTGATCGTGCAATGCACGTGTAAATTACTAGTACTTGGTATGTGCAAAACACGTAAATTAGAATACCAATGGCACGCTACACAGTGTCTCTTACAGTTCATGAAGCCACGTGGCACATGTGGAGGCGTTATCGCGACCTCCTTGCGTGGATTGATCACAGTGGCGTGCTGGTTCGAGAAGAATGTACTCGTCCTCCACGAGCCATCTGGCGGTACATGCCTGAAGCGAAGATGTGCCGCGCCCATGCACTCATTCCTCGCCGCTGCAGCAGTACTGCAGCGGCGCAATTTTGTACCAAGATCCACCCATGTGATAATTTGGCGTGTAAAATCGTTCACTTCATTGATGGTCAATTAATACAGCGCATGCAAATTGAGTGGGCGTGAGGCGGAAGAAAGACATTATTACTCCCTTTGCGGCATGCAGTAGTTAAATCGTGGGTTGCTAGTAGTACTTCCATTGGTCTCCTTAGTATTTTGTGCCAATTTTTGACAGTAACATAATATTTACGCATTTGAGATGTAGTCTACTTGAAATTTATGTTCCACTAAACTCGCCGAGGAGCCGTTTAGACCTCGAAACCAAAACCATCAATTAATCTTTACCTTGTTCCCATCACATTGAGCCTGCTCACACCTACTAGTACTCGTACCAAACCTGGCGTGTTCCCACTATCAGGTATTAGTACTACTAGTGCTAGTACTTAGGTTATAAAGGGAACTACCTAACAAAAAATTACTCTACCTTTCCTCCTCATAAGTGCTTCTTCTTCATCCGTCGTTGCCATGGCGGTGGCGAGCTCTGGGTCGAGAACTACCGTAACAAGGGAGGCGGCAACCAAGGCTGCGGAAAAAAGAGGGCTCGCCGCCACGCAGAGACCTCGAAAGATCTCTCACGGGTGGCGATGGCTCCCGGAGCGCCCTAGCCGCGGAGGCGAACATGCCGAGCAGGCGGAGCTGGGTCGTTATCCTCGATGGCATGCCCGATCAGCTCAATAAGCACCTCAATAGCGAGAAGAGTTCATCAAGGCTTGGCGGATTCTGAAGGAGAGCCTCGACGACATGCCGTGAGCTCAATCAGCGGGGGAGTTGACCGCCCGGCTTGGTGATGCTGCTGAAGAAGAGCATTGCCTCGGAGAAGAAAGGCGACCGGCGAAATCCTGCGACTTCAGGAGGACAAAGCGAAGCTCTGCCACAGATCGACCTGTTGAAGGAGAAACGCCCGGTGGAAGAAGCTGCATGAGAATAGTAGTTCCTCGATGAAGATGATCTGCGAGGCCTCGTCATGGAGCGAAGGAGGTTGGCGGCTCCGCGCCGAGCACCGGCTGCTGTCAAAGTGCGTAATGCGGCCGTGGAGCAGATGATGAAGGCTCGCGTCGAAATCGCGTCATGGACAGAATGAAGAAGATGGCGGAGGAGCGCCAAGAGATGGAGTCGTGGAGGCGATGAAGAAGCGATTCACGACTCGCGGCGAATTAGATCATTTGGGGTGATAATCTTCCTTCTTCTTTTGCTGCTGTGTTTCATCTTTTGCTTGGTGTTTACTTGCGTGTCACGTTCTCTGCGAGGCATGAATAGAACAATGGTTTTTGTTTTTGAGGAATGAATAGAACAATGCTAACAATGAGATGACTAGCAAATTAGATCATTTTTATCGCCATATGGCCTTTGGGCTGCCGTGTTTGTGCTCCTCCGTCAAATACTACTCCGAGGAAAACTTGAGTATACCTTGGGTTCTTTGCTCCTCCTCGATCAGGTCGTGGTTGCATTTATCTGGCAGTAGATAATTTCATCTCATTGCATCATTTTCATTTGAGCTCATCTTGATGCCCGAAATGCTGTTGGAAGAGTGCTATGTGATGTTAGTTTACGATTCTTATCGAACATGCAATTTGTCATTTTGCCGTGATTGATGTGTGCACCCTATGAACTTGAGTCCTACATGTGTTTTGTAATATGCCATGCCATCTTTACGAGGGTGTATGCCATGTATTTTGTGATCTCTGTGGTGTCTAGAACAAGCATGCAAACTAGGCTTCATGATGTTGCTGATTCCAGCCCTGTTTTCTTGATATTTTTTATGCCATATTAACTTGATGCTACCGAGAGATCCATGCATATTTTGAGATACTTCAGTGAGGATGTTTTGTTATAAATGTCTTGCTCTATCCATCGATGCCCTTGTTTGAAGTTATGGAGTGCCATAGCTTGAGTCAATCGAGCTCTACTTTTGCTATAAAATGTTTCTGGCAGATTGTTTACATGTTATTCAACTTTGCCAAGGTTGTTGTAGTTGATCCGTGTATGTTATGATGTTGTTCTTACCATGTATAGCTTCTATGCCATGTCTTCTTACTGTTTGTTTCCTTGCCATGCCATGTATTGCTCTGTGGTGAGTGGTTCAAGCTTACCAACATGCCTACTTATCGTTGTTCTGCCATGTATGAATCGTAATATAACTTGCCATGTTTACATGGGTGCCATCATATTTTCTGATCCTTTTTGGCTTATGGTCAGTAAGGGACTTTTGTTCTATGCTTTGAGTAGATTCATGCATGCCTTTGTTGGCCATGATAAGTTCCTGTAACATGTTGTTTGATAGCCCTAAACATTGCAACTTTGATGTTATTTACGCCAATGCAAGCTGTTATTATTTGCAATCTTGCCATGTCCTTTTGGGCATGTTCTAGTGATTTCTGGAGATAGCTTAGTGTTCATGTTTTGTAATGCTTTACCTGTACTTCATGAACATGCCTTTTGTTATTACGTTGAGATGCTGTAGCATAGTGTTTTGATGCTTGCAATATGCCTAGTTGCTGTTTTGGACAGATTGTTGCTATAACTTGTATAGGGTGTATGTGTTGAACCGTTGCTCCGTTTTGAGTGTTCTCTATATGGAACTTGCTTAGTTTTACATGTAGCTTCATATTATCATGTTGCATCCTTGTTTTGAGGTGTTGTGCTTGATGTTTGTATGCATTTTGCATCAATGCCATGTTTAACTTGTTTTGCTCATATCTTCTAGGCCGTAGCTCCGAATCTAATGAACTTTATATGTAACTTGACTAGAATTTCGTGTAGATCATCGTGGTGCATCTTAACTTGGTGTTTAACAACTTGAACATAAGGTTTATTCAGATCTGGAACAATTTCAGAAATTTGCATATGAGGACTTACGGAATTGTTATATGTTGTTTCGGCCTCATTTAAACTTGCTTTGATGTGTTGCTCTTGTTTGCATCATCTCTTGCCATGAGTAGATTCATCTAGATTTGTCATGCATCATGCTTATTTGTGCATCATGCCTTGTTTATGTGTGGTGTGTTTACTATGTTGTGTGCTTCTTCTTGTTAGTTCTGTTTACGTTGCGATCGTGAGGATTAGTTCGTCTACGCTTGGTTCGGCTTCATCCGTTCGTCTTCTTCATGGACTCGTTCTTCTTCCTTGCGGGATTCGAGGCAAGATGGCGCTACCCTGGATCTCACTACTATCATTCCTATGCTAGTTGCTTCGTTCTATCGCTATGCTTGCGCTACCTATTACATGTTATCAAGCCATCCCAAATTGCCATGTCGACCTCTAACCTTTTGCACCCTTCCTAGCAAACCGTTGTTTGGCTATGTTACCGCTTTGCTCAGCCCTCTTATAGCGTTGTTAGTTGCGGTGAAGATGAAGTTTGTTCCTTGTTGGAACATGGAGATGTTGTTCCTTGTTGGAACATGTTTACTTGTTGGGATATCACAATATATCTTATATTATTAATGCATCTATATATTTGGTAAAGGGTGGAAGGCTCGGCCTTATGCACTGTGTTTTGTTCCTCTTGCCGCCTAGTTTCCGTCATATCGGTGTTATGTTCCCGGATTTTGCGTCCCTAAGCGGTCGGGTGATTTATGGGACCCCCTTGACAGTTCGCTTTGAATAAGACTTTTCCGCAAGGCCCAACATTGGTTTTACCATTTGCCTCACCTATGCCCTTTTTCCTTGGGTTTAGGAGCCCAAGGGTCATCTTTATTTTAGCCCGGGCGAGTTCTCCTTGAGTCTTGGTCCAAACGGCGATGTCCGGCGCCCACGGCAATCGGGGTTTATGCCAACCCGGCGTATTGCTCATCGGTGTGCCACGAGAGCGAATACGTGCGACTCCTATCGGGATTTGTCGGCTGTCAGGCTCTTTGCTGGTCTTGTTTTATTCTTTGTCGAAATGTCTTGTAGCGAGGATTACGAGGACTGATCGGGCCTTCCGGGAGAAGGAATATCCCGTTGATCGCGAGCTTATCATGGGCTAAGTTGGGACACCCTGCGAGGTATAAACTTTCAAGAGCCGTGCCAGCGGTTATGTGGCAGATGGGAATTTGTTAATATCCGGTTGTAGTAAACTTGAAGCAAACTCTTCTAAAATACACCAACCGTTAATGCGTAACGTGAGTGTCTCTTTTGGGGTTGATCGAGAGGAGAACATGGTTTAGGTTATGTCGGCGTAAGTAGGAGTTTAAGATCACTTCTTGATCATTACTAGTTGACGACCGTTCCTTTGTTTCTCTTCTCGCTCTCATTTGCGTATGTTAGCCACCATATATGCTTAGCGCTGCTGCAACCTCACCACTTTACCCTTCCCTTCCCATTTAGCTTTGCTAGTCTTGATACCCATGGTAATGGGATTGCTGAGTCCTCGTGGCTCCTGATTACTACACCACCAGTTCGATACAGGTTGTCGATGATCATGGCGTGAGGCGATGTTTGCTTGTATTGGAGTTCTTCTTCCTTCTTCTTGATCGGGGATAGGATCGGTCGGCGCTTTGGGCTAGCGAGGTGGATGTAAACGAGTTCTTTTAGGTTTCATCCGTGAGTGGGATGTTGATCTTGTATATGTTGATGTATTCTTGTGGCATTTGTGCCTTTGTATTATCCTTTATTATGTAATGTTGATGTAATGATAT
>JAHIAM010000657.1:0-62158 GCA_021605205.1 Aegilops longissima
GAAGGCTTGGAAGATAAAGTGAGTCCATCAACTCCAGCGGCATAAGCGAGCTGCGCGCAGCGACCTACCGATCCTTACTCCTCGTCGGAAAAGTCGCAACATAATACGTTGCAGCCCGAAACAGGTCAGCACATGGAATATCTGGCAATGTAACACATAGAGAGTAATGAAAGAATAAGCTATACTACATGCATATATGGCTGGTGGAAAGCTCTATGTTTTTGTTTTGCGAAAAGCCAATTTTCCCTACATCAAAGGAATAAATTTTACTTTAACTATCATGGTGGTTGAAACATCATTGAGAAGGTATAACCCCAACTCAATCCCAATTAAAGTGATTAACAACCCAGCAATATTAATTTAGAGTGATGAGATACATGTGAATACTCAAGTACTAGATACTCAGATTTGTCCATAACGGGGACACGACTAACCATGATTAGATTGTACACTCTGCGAGAGGTTTGCGCACTTTTCCCCACAAGACTCGATCGCCTCCGTTGGTTTCTCGCACTACATGGTGTTTGAGAAGCGGATGGCCGAGACACGATCTTTGAAACATTAACTCTCTACTCGGATAGATCATACCAAACCTATAAAACCCACTACCTGTGACCTACCTCTTGAGAGCTTCACGTAACTTACTCAACTATGCTAGAGCCCATAATAGCTTGTGGCTGCACGGAAGTTTCTAGCATGAATAATCTCAGTTCCTTTGAGCCTGGGTGGCGGTCCATAGGAAGATCACCACGGGTACCCAGGATTTCAAAAAAAAAACAGACAAAACTGGGTTCCCAGGTGCCTCAATCCACCAGATGTGTATTTAAGTTGCCACCTTAAAGTAAACCATTAATTAACAATCTCACATCTGTCGTGAATATCTCTCAAACCCAAACCACGTCTCTGAGCATAGCATGGCAATATAAGCATAACGTAGAAGTAACTCCCAAGGTTTGAAAGTGCAGGGCAATAGGTTCCTACCTCATCATCTACTTCCCAACCCACAAATTAATGACATCCTAATCATGCAATGTTTGAGGATTGAGCTAATGCATAAAAACTGGGTAGGAAAAGATATGATCAAGTGTTACTTGCCTTCTTGACGATCCGTGAATCCTAGAGACTTCGTAGTAACACGCCGCACTCAAGGAATTCTATCGCAAGCAAACAATACATACATAAGTAAACAAAAAAAGATGCACAAAGCGAAACTTCAACTGAAAGGGGTTGACGGAGAGTTCAACTTAAGAACTCCGGTTTGCAAAAGAATCAAACCAAGCGAAACAACGAAACTCAAGCGGCGAAAAAATAAGGTCCGTTTACTAATCTGAACTAAAGTCAAATTTTACAAAGATAAAAACTGGTTTGAGTTGATTATTCAGGAAGAGGTTTGAGATGAAACTCCAGGCGCTTGAATCGCATGATTCCGATAAGCAGCGAAAAGATAAACAGTTTGAAAATTGGATCGAAATCGAGATCAGAATAACCGCGGAATAATTCGATAAAAAAAGCGATGAGCGCTAAGCGAGCGAGCGTTCGTTAACATAACTAAACAGTGAACACGTTCGTAAAAAAAGCGAGGGTGAGCGTTCGTAATTAAATAAACCGGCGAAAATAAACCGATCTATATAAAAAAGCGATCTAGGTTTTTTAAATAAAACGAAGGATTTCTAAAAAAACCCGACAGAAGGTCAGGGTACCTCCCGGGCGCGTCCGTGAGGCAGGCGGCTCAGCGGAGTCGGGGTGAGGCGAGGTCGGCGGCGGCGGCGATGGCGAGGCAGCGATGGCGGGAGGCGGCGGCGGCGGCTCGGCTCAGGCGGCTCGGGCGGCGATGGCGATGGTGGTGGCGGTGGTGGTAAGGGAGGGGTATTTATAGGAGGGGCGGTGGCTTGGGAAGAGGCGCCGGGTGGAGTCGGCTCGGACTCCCTCGGCGTCCGTGCTAAGCATGTGTGTGTGAGGGAAGGCGGCTCGTGAGCCAGCTGGCTCGGTGGGCCTTTAGCCCGATCGAGTATGAGTCCATTTTTTAAATCATTCCATGAAAGAAAAATTCCTAGAAAAATAAATAAAAATTGAAAAATTCCAAAACAAGTTTTCTCCGTCTAAATAAAATATTTAGAACTAGATAAACTTTTCTTGGCCCTAAAATGCAATTTTTAAACATATGCAAATTTTTCTAGGACAATTAAAATTCAAATAAAATCAAATAAAACCCAAATAATGATTTTAACATTTTTCCTCCGTTATTTCAATTATTTTGGAGAAGTCATATTATCTCCCCTCATTTATTTTAAATGAAATATTTTTCGGAGAGAAAATAATAAAATCAATATCCTCGTCTTTCATTATTTGATAAAATTCAAATATGAAAATTGAAAACTCCCAACTCTCTCAGGGTCCTTGAGTTGTTTAGGATTTGAGGATAGCAAATGAATATGCAATAAAATATGGTATGCATGGATGACCTATGTATAACATGCCAAATTGAAAATTTGGGATGTTACAAACCTACCCCTTAAGATGAATCTAGCCCTCGAGATTGGGTTAACTAGAAAATAGGTGCGGATGGTCCTTGCGAATATCATCTTCTCGCTCCCGGTGGCTTCCTCCTCGGTATGGTGGCTCCTTGAACTTTACAAAACTTGATCACTTTGTTGCGAGTGACTCGGCTATCAAACTTGAGAATCTTTCTTGGCTTCTCCTCATAAGTCAAGTTATTATCCAATTGTATCGCCTCCGAAGTCTTGTATCCTTCAACGGTATGTCGGCCATCTCAGCGTGGCACTTCTTGATTGCGATCGTGAAACACATCATGAACTCGACAGTCCTTGGGTAACTCAAGCTTGTAGCAACTTCTCCCATCCGTTCCAAAACACGATGCGGTCCTACAAATCTTGGGGCTAACTTTCCCTTTACTCCAAAGCGTTTCACTCCCCTCGGGGTGATACTCATGAATATACTCTCATCTCCGATTTCATAGGTTACTTCCTTGCGTTTTGAATCTGCGTAACTCTTCTATCTTGGTGAGCAATCTTTAGTACATCTCGATTAGTTTAACCTTCTCCTCTGAGTCTTTGATCAAATCTGGTCCAAACAATGGCGGTCTCAACCTCATCCCACATCAATGGTGTTCTACATCTGCGTCCATCTGAGCTTGAGCGGTGCCATCTTCAAACTGGCACTTTGGTAGCTGTTGTTGTATGAGAATTCTGCATCTGACAAATTGTCATCCCAACTGGATCCATAATCTAGCGCTGAGGCTCTCAACATGTCCTCAAAATCTGATTGACTCTCTCTGTCTATCCATCCATACATGGGTGGAAGCGGTACTAAACTCAATCTGGTACCCAAAGTTTGGTGTAGTTGATGCCAAAACTTTGAAGTAAAGCTGTGTTCCTCTATCGTCGATACTCCTCGGAACTCCATGCAAACATCGATCCTGGTCATATATATCTTGGCCAATTTGGCACTTGTATAAGTTGTTTTCCTTTGGGATGAAGTGAGCTACTTTGGTCAAACGATCCACAACTACCCATATTGAATCATATCCTGCTTTGGTTACGGGTAATCCGGTGATAAAATCCATGCCAAGTTTGTCCCACTTCCATTCGGGTATTGGCATAGGCTGCAACATCCTGCTGGCTTTTGATGCTCTGCCTTCACTCTCGGCATACATCACAAGCGGCTACATACTCGGCAATATCCTTCTTCATACCAGTCCACGAAGCGTTCCTTCAAGTCCAAATACATCTTGGTGTTTCGGGGTGAATCGAGTATGGTGAGTCATGGGCCTCTTCAAGTATTAACTTCGATCTCCAAATTGTTGGGCACATAAATCCGATCCTCAAACCACAAGGTATCGTGCTCATCCTCGCGAAAACCTTTGGCTTTTCCTTTGCCCATCTTCTCTCTTATCTCAGCAATCTCTTTATCCTCCTTTTGGCGTCTCGAATCTTGTCTAACAAGGTCATTGAACCTCCATTGTTGCAAGAAAACCTCTTGGAACAATCTCCAACTAAAGTTCCATAATATCCTCTGCTAACTCCTTTGGTAGTCCTCTACCTTTAAGGATATTGGCATAACTCTTCCGACTCAAAGCGTCGCTTCTGGCGTTGGCTTTTCTGGATGATAGTGTAGCTTCATGTCGTAATCCTTTATAAGTTCAACCATCTCCTTTATGCGAGGTTTAACTCATACGTGTGAAAATGTACTTCAAACTCTTATGATCCGTGTACACATCAGCGGTTTCCCATGAGATAATGTCTCCGGTCTTCAATGCATGTACTACGGCTGCTAACTCCAAATCATCGTGGCATAGTTCAATTCATGAGGCTTGGTTGTCGTGAGGCATATGAAACAACTTTTCCTTCTGCATAAGAACACATCCAAGTCCCAAGCGAGAGGCATCACAATACACTTGAAACTCCTTATGTATATCGGCAATGTCAACCTTTGGGGCTGTAGTCAACCGTTTTTCAACTCTTGGAAGCTTGTCTCACAATCCTCTGTCCATTTGAACTTGGTATCCTTCTTTAACAATTCTGTCATTGGTTTAGCAATCTTGGAAAAATTCTCAATGAATCTCCGATAATACCTGCCGGTCCAAAGAAGCTGCGAATCTCATTGGTGAAGTGGGTGCCAACCATTCGATGGTGACTGAATTTTCTTTGGGATCTCTGCTATACCCTCTCCGATATAACATGCCCAAGAAATCCAACTTCCTTTAGCCAAAACTTCGCACTTGCTGAATTTGGCATATAAGCTGGTGTTCCACAGGTTTCTCAAGAACCAAACGTAGGTGTTCTGCGTGCTCCTCTTAGTTCTTGAGTAAACCATAATATCATCGATAAACACCACAACAAACTTGTCCAAATACTCCATGAACACTTTGTTCATCATACTCATAAAATAGGCGGGGTGTTAGTCGGTCAAAGCGACATGACCGTATACTCATATAATCCATATCGAGTGGTGAATCTGTCTTTGGTATATCCTTCTCTCGGATCTTCAATTGATGGTATCTGATCGTAGATCAATCTTAGAAAACACCTTAGCTCCTTGCAACTGATCAAACAGATCATTAATCATCGGTAAGGGATACTTGTTCTTTATCGTTACTTCATTGAGCTCGGTAATCAACAACCATCCTCGAGGATTTATCCTTCTTCTCCACCAAAAGTTGGAGCTCCCCAAGGTGATGAACTTCTCTGAATGTAACCTTTCTCCAATAGCTCCTTGATCTGCTTCTTAATTTCCTCCGGATCATTTGCGGGCATCCGATAGGGTCTCTTTGATATTGGCCTATGGCGACATTAGCTCTATCGAAGCTTCGATGTCTCGATCCGGTGGCATGCTGGTAACTCTTCGGAAAAACCTCTGGATAATCCTTCACTACTGGTACTTCCTCTTGTACAACTCCGTGAGGTATTCACTTAGCTCCTTCTAGGCACATGCCTAGATACATATAATCCTTTTCCCTCTGGGGTGGTAAGATAAATTGACTTGCTAGCGTAGTCGATACTTCCTCAAACTTGACATCAATCCATACCTAATATCACATCCAATCCTTGCGACTCCAAGATAATTAGGTCAGACGGAAAAACATGTGTGCCAATGATTAGGGGTATCTGGGTGCACCATCGCTAGCCATATACTCTGCTCGGCGAGCTCACTAAAGAGGGGTCCTAAAGTGCAGGTTGGCAACAAACTTATCCACAAATCCCTTGATATGTATGAATCGATGCACGATATCGAAAAGAACAATAGCGGTAAATGGTGAACCAAAAACTTACCTATTACGCATCCGGCTGCTCTTCAACTTCCTCACGTTAACGTGGTTCACTTATCCTTTGTTGAATGGATTGGGCTTCTTCCGGTGCTTCCATTTCCGTTTCCATTCTTTCCTTGAGGGAGTCATTGGCATAGTGCCTGTCTTCCCATATAAAGCAAATAACTTGGCTCAAGTCTCTCTTAGCGGGTGTAGCTGGGTTAAGCGATTCGATTATTGTTGGCTCCATTCCCATTCCCATTCTTCGCACCATTATGCGATCCTCCTCGATATGGTTATGTCCTCCATGGTTATGAACTAGTCCTCCGAGTTCGGGGTTAAGCGAGGTTTCGGTGAGCTCTGAGTTATACTTCCCTTGTCCATACTTCCTCTTACGATTTTCAATTTGCTGCTGCTTTCCTTCAATCATTAGGGCCTTATCTACCAACTCTGGTAGTTGTTGAAAGTTTCCACCATCAACTGCATACTCATCTCATCATTCAGCCCTTCCATGAACTTCTCTTGCTTGGCGGCATCGTGGCCACATCATCGGGGGCATAGCGTGATAACTTGCTAAACTCATCCACGTCTTGGGCCACGATACGGTTCCCTGGCGTAAGTTGCGAAACTCACGCTTCTTTATCTGCATGGCTCCGGTTGAAACATGGGCGTGCGAAAAGCTGTTGGAACTGGTCCCAAGTGACATTGGCTATAGGGAAAGTAGCGTGTAATTCTCCCACCATGCGGCTGCTGGTCCATCAATTGATGTCGGACAAAGTGCACTCTTTCGACATCCGTGCATCCTGCGGTGGTTAACTCCTTCAATTGGCGTAACCAATCATACGCAACTATTGGCTCGGTGCTCTTTGGAAAACACGGCGGTTGTAACCTTAGAAAAGCAGGCTAAATTGTCCCTTTGGCGGCGGGTTGTTGTTGTTGTTGTTGTTGGCATTGCCCTGGTTACGAACTAGCAATTGCATCAAAGTATTACTGCTGTTGGATCAAGCGAGTGAGCTCGGTGGGAAAAGCAAAACCGGGGTCACGTCTCGGAGGCATCTGAGGGTTTAGATGGAAGAGATTAGAAATAGAAAGAGGTCTAGTGAAAACACTACCATTATGCACATGAGGCAAAACACATTTATTCAATCAAGCAAGCAAGGGCATACAAAGCGATCTAGGACTATCGCATAAGTGCTCAACTACTACTAGTTACATGGGGAAATACTACTATTATTTGGTGGTCATCTAGAAATTTTGATGGGTGGAAGACTCCATGATGTACTGCTCGACCGTCTTCATAGTCATCATCACTTGGATCTGAGTCGGTGTCATCGATGATGATGTAGTTGTCACGGACAAGCGGGGTCTTCTTCCTCTTCTTGCTCCTCTTCCTTGGGTGCTGGTCCTCCATGAAGACTCAATCTTCTTGACTAGGTCGTCGTTCTTCTCCAGTAGTATCTTGATTTCTTCCTCATATCCATCGCGTGTAGACTTGAGGTCTTCCTCCAATTCGATGATCTTAGTTTTCGCCTTCTTCAAATCCAGCATGTCTGCGCATCTGGTTCTCATGACGTCGAATGTGCTGGTTTAGTTCTGGATGTAGCTGCAATGGATCTATCCTTCTTGGTGCTAATTACTTCCCATTGCTCGTCTCGGCGCCCACATATTTGGTATATGGTGTCTTTAAGCTCCTTGTTGTAGACTTCTCCAATCGTCCCATGGTAATGTGAGCTGCCATACTCTTTCCTAAACTCCATGTTGGTGCATTGAAAACACATACTATGGGCTCCGTGCTTGGTGCAAGCGTCCTTAGGGAACTAAGGCTTGAATCTTCCAGCATTCTTCTTACGGTAAGGTGGCGTTGTATGTCCGGTGAAGCTTGGTATTCCAATATTCAGGTACCTAGTGACTTCCTTCAAGTGGCGTCCAAAAGGTGTGTCTTCATCGGTTGGGAAAACTTGTACTTCATCTCCGTCATCCTAAAGAGTGGAAAAATGGAGAGGTCAGAAATGAGTAGAGAAGAGTGACCTATGGTTTTATCTTAGTGGTCGTGTCCTACACTCGGCGTGTGCTTTGATACCATCTTGTAGCGACCCGACCTCGGATGGTCAAGTCTACGTATACATGTCATCCTGGATCGGTAATCTTGACACACAGTACTCAAAGGATTTATAAAGAGTAGCAATCACACACTTATTACATGAATGTCTCAAAGAGAACTTATTACAATAATATGGCTTAAGGCCATCTAATGCGATAACAGCGGAAGGCTTGGAAGATAAAGTGAGTCCATCAACTCCAGCGGCATAAGCGAGAGCTGCAGCAGCGACCTACGATCCTTACTCCTCGTCGGAAAAGTCGCAACATAATACGTTGCAGCCGAAACAGGTCAGCACATGGAATATCTGGCAATGTAACACATAGAGAGTAATGAAAGAATAAGCTATACTACATGCATATATGGCTGGTGGAAAGCTCTATAGTTCTTGTTTGCGAAAAGCCAATTTTCCCTACATCAAAGGAATAAATTTTACTTTAACTATCATGGTGGTTGAAACATCATTGAGAAGGTATAACCCCAACTCAATCCCAATTAAAGTGATTAACAACCCGGCAATATTAATTTAGAGTGATGAGATACATGTGAATACTCAAGTACTAGATACTCAGAATTGTCCATAACGGGGACACGGCTAACCATGATTAGATTGTACACTCTGCAGAGGTTTGCACTTTTCCCCACAAGACTCGATCGCCTCCGTTGGTTTCTACGCACTACATGGTGTTTGAGAAGCGGATGGCCGAGACACGATCTTTGAAACATTAACTCTCTACTCGGATAGATCATACCAAACCTATAAAACCCACTACCTGTGACCTACCTCTTGAGAGCTTCACGTAACTTACTCAACTATGCTAGAGCCCATAATAGCTTGTGGCTGCACGGAAGTTTTCTAGCATGAATAATCTCAGTTCCTTTGAGCACAGGTGGCGGTCCATAGGAAGATCACCAGGTACCCAGGTTTCAAAAAAAAAGCAGACAACCTTTGGGTTCCCGGTGCCTCAATCCACCAGGATGTGTATTTAAGTTGCCACCTTAAAGTAAACCATTAATTAACAATCTCACATCTGTCGTGAATATCTCTCAAACCCAAACCACGTCTACGAGCATAGCATGGCAATATAAGCATAACGTAGAAGTAACTCCCAAGGTTTGAAAGTAACAGGGCAATAGGTTCCTACCTCATCATCTACTTCCCAACCCACAAATTAATGACATCCTAATCATGCAATGTTTGAGGATTGAGCTAATGCATAAAAACTGGGTAGGAAAAGATATGATCAAGTGTTACTTGCCTTGGTGACGATCCGTGAATCCTAGAGACTCGTAGTAACACGCTTCACACTCCGGGAATTCTATCGCAAGCAAACAATACATACATAAGTAAGCAAACAAAGATGCACAAACGAAACTTCAACTGAAAGGGGTTGACCGGAGAGTTCAACTTAAGAACTCCGGTTTGCAAAAGAATCAAACCAAGCGAAACAACGAAACTCAAGCGGCGAAAGAAATAAGGTCCGTTTACTAATCTGAACTAAAGTCAAATTTTACAAAGATAAAAACTGGTTTGAGTTGATTATTCGGAAAGAGGGTTTGAGATGAAACTCCGGCGCTTGAATCTTTGATTCCGATAAGCAGCGAAAAGATAAACAGGTTTGAAAATTGGATCTGAAATCAAGATCGAATAACGCGGAATAATTCGAATAAAAGAAAAGCAACGAAGCGCTAAGCGAGCGAGCGTTCGTTAGCAGAACCTAAACAGTGAACACGTTCGTTAAAAGCGAGCAGACGAGCAGACGTTAAGCTAATTAAATAAACCGGCGAAAATAAACCGATCTATATAAAAAAGCGATCTAGGGTTTTTTAAAAAACGAAGGATTTCTAAAAAAACCGTGGCGAGGGGGTACCTCGGCGCGTCAGTGAGCCAGTGCAGCTCTGGCGGAGTTCGAGGGAGTCGGCGGGTCGGCGAGGCGGCGGCGGCAGCGAGGCGGGCGGCGGCGAGGAGGCGGCGGCAGCTCGGCTCGAGGCTCCCAGGCGGCTCGGTGGCGATGGTGGCGGGTGGTGGTGGGGAGAGGCGGTATTTAAAGGAGGGGGGGCGGTGGCTTGGGAAGAGGCGCCGGGGTGGAGTCGGCTCGGACTCCCCTCGGCGTCCGTGCCAAGCCTTGGCCTTGTGTGAGGAGGCGGGCAGGCATGGGCCGGCTGGCTCGGTGGGCCTTTAGCCCGATCGAGTATGAATCCATTTTATTTTTTTAAATCATTCATTGAAAGAAAAATTCCTAGAAAAATAAATAAAAATCTAAAAATTCCAAAACAAGTTTTCTCCGTCTAAATAAAATATTTAGAACTAGATAAACTTTTCTTGGCCCCTAAAATGCAATTTTTTAAACATATGCAAATTTTTCTAGGACAATTAAAATTCAAATAAAATCAAATAAAACCCAAATAATGATTTTAACATTTTTCCTCCGTTATTTCAATTATTTTGGAGAAGTCATATTATCTCCCTCATTTATTTTAAATGAAATATTTTTCGGAGAGAAAATAATAAAATCAATATCCTCGTCTTTCATTATTTGATAAAATTCAAATATGAAAATTGAAAACTCCCAACTCTCTCAGGGTCCTTGAGTTGTTTAGGATTTGAGGATAGCAAATGAATATGCAATAAAATATGGTATGCATGGATGACCTATGTATAACATGCCAAATTGAAAATTTGGGATGTTACAAACCTACCCTTAAGATGAATCTAGCCCTCGAGATTGGGTTAACTAGAAAATAGGTGCGGATGGTCCTTGCGAATATCATCTTCTAGCTCCCGGTGGCTTCCTCCTCGGTATGGTGGCTCCTTTGAACTTTACAAAACTTGATCACTTTGTTGCGAGTGACTCGGCTATCAAACTTGAGAATCTTCTTGGCTTCTCCTCATAAGTCAAATTATTATCAATTGTATCGCCTCGAAGTCTTGTATCCTTCAACGATATATCGGCCATCTCAGCGTGGCACTTCTTGATTCGATCGTGAAACACATCATGAACTCGACAATCCTTGGGTAACTCAAGCTTGTAGGCAACTTCTCCCATCCGTTCCAAAACACGTCGGTCCTACAAATCTTGGGGCTAACTTTCCTTTACTCCAAAGCGTTTCACTCCCCTCGGGGTGATACTCATGAATATACTCTGTCTCCGATTTCATAGGTTACTTCCTTGCGTTTTGAATCTGCGTAACTCTTACATCTTGGTGAGCAATCTTTAGTACATCTCTGATTAGTTTAACCTTCTCCTCTGAGTCTTTGATCAAATCTGGTCCAAACAAGCGGCGGTCTCCAACCTCATCCCACATCAATGGTGTTCTACATCTGCGTCCATCTGAGCTTGAGCGGTGCCATCTTCAAACTGGCACAGTAGCTGTTGTTGTATGAGAATTCTGCATCTGACAAATTGTCATCCCAACTGGATCCATAATCTAGCGCACAGGCTCTCAACATGTCCTCCAAAATCTGATTGACTCTCTCATGCATCCATCCATCGTGGGTGGAATGCGGTACTAAACTCAATCTGGTACCCAAAGTTTGGTGTAGTTGATGCCAAAACTTTGAAGTAAGCTGTGTTCCTCTATCGTCGATACTCCTCGGAACTCCATGCAAACATACGATCCTGGTCATATATATCTTGGCCAATTTGGCACTTGTATAAGTTGTTTTCACTTTGGGATGAAGTGAGCTACTTTGGTCAAACGATCCACAACTACCCATATTGAATCATATCCTGCTTTGGTTACGGGTAATCCGGTGATAAAATCCATGCCAAGTTTGTCCCACTTCCATTCGGGTATTGGCATAGGATGCAACAGATCCTGCTGGCTTTTGATGCTCTGCCTTCACTCTCGGCATACATCACAAGCGGCTACATACTCGGCAATATCCTTCTTCATACCAGTCCACGAAGCGTTCCTTCAAGTCCAAATACATCTTGGTGTTTCGGGGTGAATCGAGTATGGTGAGTCATGGGCCTCTTCAAGTATTAACTTCGATCTCCAAATTGTTGGGCACATAAATCCGATCCTCAAACCACAAGGTATCGTGCTCATCCTCGCGAAAACCTTTGGCTTTTCCTTTGCCCATCTTCTCTCTTATCTCAGCAATCTCTTTATCCTCCTTTTGGCGTCTCGAATCTTGTCTAACAAGGTCATTGAACCTCCATTGTTGCAAGAAAACCTCTTGGAACAATCTCCAGCTGAAGTTCCATAATATCCTCTGCTAACTCCTTTGGTAGTCCTCTACCTTTAAGGATATTGGCATAACTCTTCCGACTTAAAGCGTCGCTACTGCGTTGGCTTTTCTGGATGATAGTGTAGCTTCATGTCGTAATCCTTTATAAGTTCCAACCATCTCCTTTATGCGAGGTTTAACTCATACGTGTGAAAATGTACTTCAAACTCTTATGATCCGTGTACACATCACAGCGGTTTCCCATGAGATAATGTCTCGGTCTTCAGCGCATGTACTACAGCTGCTAACTCCAAATCATCGTGGCATAGTTCAATTCATGAGGCTTGGTTGTCGTGAGGCATATGAAACAACTTTTCCTTCCTGCATAAGAACACATCAAGTCCCAAGCGAGAGGCATCACAATACACTTGAAACTCCTTATGTATATCGGCAATGTAACCTTTGGGGCTGTAGTCAACCTTTTTCAACTCTTGGAAGCTTGTCTCACAATCCTCTGTCCATTTGAACTTGGTATCCTTCTTTAACAATTCTGTCATTGGTTTAGCAATCTTGGAAAAATTCTCAATGAATCTCCGATAATACCCTGCCGGTCCAAGGAAGCTGCGAATCTCATTGGTGAAGTGGGTGCCAACCATTCGATGGTGACTGAATTTTCTTTGGGATCTCTGCTATACCCTCTCCGATATAACATGCCCAAGAAATCCAACTTCCTTTAGCCAAAACTCGCACTTGCTGAATTTGGCATATAAGCTGGTGTTCCACTGAGTTTCTCAAGAACCAAACGTAGGTGTTCTGCGTGCTCCTCTTCGTTCTTGAGTAAACCATAATATCATCGATAAACACCACAACAAACTTGTCCAAATACTCCATGAACACTTTGTTCATCATACTCATAAAATAGGCGGGGGTGTTAGTCGGTCCAAGCGACATGACCGTATACTCATATAATCCATATCGTGTGGTGAATGCTGTCTTTGGTATATCCTTCTCTCGGATCTTCAATTGATGGTATCGATCGTAGATCAATCTTAGAAAACACCTTAGCTCCTTGCAACTGATCAAACAGATCATTAATCATCGGTAAGGGATACTTGTTCTTTATCGTTACTTCATTGAGCTCGGTAATCAACAACCATCCTCGAGGATTTATCCTTTTCTCCACCAAAAGTTGGAGCTCCCCAAGGTGATGAACTTCTCTGAATGTAACCTTTCTCCAATAGCTCCTTGATCGCTTCTTAATTTCCTCAAGATCATTTGCGGGCATCCGATAGGGTCTCTTTGATATTGGCCTATGCGACATTAGCTCTATCGAAACTTCGATGTCTCGATCCGGTGGCATGCACAGTAACTCTTCGGAAAAACCTCTGGATAATCCTTCACTCTGGTACTTCCTCTTGTACAACTCCGTGAGGTATTCATTAGCTCCTTCTAGGCACATGCCTAGATACATATAATCCTTTTTCCCTACGGGGTGGTAAGATAAATTGACTTGCTAGCACGATCGATACTTCCTCAAACTTGACATCAATCCATACCTAATATCACATCCAATCCTTGCGACTCCAAGATAATTAGGTCAGACGGAAAAACATGTGTGCCAATGATTAGGGGTATCTGGGTGCACCATCTGCTAGCCATATACTCTGCTCGAGCGAGCTTACTAAAGAGGGTCCTAAGGTGCAGGTTGGCAACAAACTTATCCACAAATCCCTTGATATGTATGAATCGATGCACGATGTCGAAAAGAACAATAGTGGTAAATGGTGAACCAAAAACTTACCTATTACGCATCCGGCTGCTCTTCAACTTCCTCCACGTTAACGTGGTTCACTTATCCTTTGTTGAATGGATTGGGCTTCTTCGGTGCTTCCACTTCCGTTTCCATTCTTTCCTTGAGGCAGTCATTGGCATAGTGCCTGTCTTCCCTTATAAAGCAAATAACTTGGCTCAAGTCTCTCTTAGCGGGTGTAGCTGGGTTAAGCGATTCGATTATTGTTGGCTCCATTCCCATTCCCATTCTTCGCACCATTGTGTGATCCTCCTCGATATGGTTATGTCCTCCATGGTTATGAACTAGTCCTCCGAGTTCGGGGTTAAGCGAGGTTTACGGTGAGCTCTGAGTTATACTTCCCTTGTCCATACTTCCTCTTCGATTTTCAATTTGTTGCTGCTTTCCTTCAATCATTAGGGCCTTATCTACCAACTCACGGTAGTTGTTGAAAGTTGCCACCATCAGCTGCATACTCATCTCATCATTCAGCCCTTCCATGAACTTCTCTTGCTTGCGGCATCCGTAGCCACATCATCGGGGGCATAGCGTGATAACTTGCTAAACTCATCCCGTCTTTGGGCCCGATGCGGTTCCCTGGCGTAAGTTGCGAAACTCACGCTTCTTTATCTGCATGGCTCCGGTTGAAACATGGGCGTCGAAAAGCTGTTGGAACTGGTCCCAAGTGACATTGGCTATAGGAAAAGTAGCGTGTAATTCTCCCACCGGCGGCTGCTGGTCCATCAATTGATGTGCGGCAAAGTGCACTCTTTCGACATCCGTGCATCCTGCGGTGGTTAACTCCCTTCAATTGGCGTAACCAATCATACGCAACTATTGGCTCGGTGCTCTTTGGAAAACACGGCGGTTGTAACCTCGAAAGCAGGCTAAATTGTCCCTTTGGCGGCGGGTTGTTGTTGTTGTTGTTGTTGGCATTGCCCTGGTTACGAACTAGCGATTGCATCAAAGTATTCTGCTGTTGGATCAGCGAGTGAGCTCGGTGGGAAAAGCAAAACCGGGGTCACGTCTCGGAGGCATCTGAGGGTTTAGATGGAAGAGATTAGAAATAGAAAGAGGTCTAGTGAGAAAACACTACCATTATGCACATGAGGCAAAACACACATTTATTCAATCAAGCAAGCAAGGGCATACAAAACGATCTAGGACTATCGCATAAGTGCTCAACTACTACTAGTTACATGGGGAAAATACTACTATTATTTGGTGGTCATCTAGAAATTTTGATCGGTGGAAGACTCCATGATGTACTGCTCGACCGTCTTCATAGTCATCATCACTTGGATCTGAGCGGTGTAAATCGATGATGATGTAGATGTCGGACAAGCGGGGTCTTCTTCCTCTTCTTGCTCCTCTTCCTTGGGTGCTGGTCCTCCCATGAAGACTCAATCTTCTTGACTAGGTCGTCGTTCTTTTCCATAGTATCTTGATTTCTTCCTCATATCCATCGGCGTGTAGACTTGAGCTCTTCCTCCAATTCGATGATCTTAGTTTTCGCCTTCTTCAAATCCAGCATGTCTGCGCACATCTGGTTCTCATGACGTCGAATGTGCTGGTTTAGTTCTGGATGTAGCTGCAATGGATCTATCCTTCTTGGTGCTAATTACTTCCCATTGCTCGTCTCGGCGCCCACATATTTGGTATATGGTGTCTTTAAGCTCCTTGTTGTAGACTTCTCCAATCGTCCCATGGTAATGTGAGCTGCCATACTCTTTCCTAAACTCCATGTTGGTGCATTGAAAACACATACTATGGGCTCCGTGCTTGGTGCAAGCGTCCTTAGGGAACTAAGGCTTGAATCTTCAGCATTCTTCTTACGGTAAGGTGGCGTTGTATGTCGGTGAAGCTTGGTATTCCAATATTCAGGTACCTAGTGACTTCCTTCAAGTGGCGTCCAAAAGGTGTGTCTTCATCCGGTTGGGAAAACTTGTACTTCATCTCCGTCATCCTAAAGAGTGGAAAAATGGAGAGGTCAGAAATGAGTAGAGAAGAGTGACCTATGGTTTTATCTTAGTGGTGGTGTCCTACACTCGCGTGTGCTTTGATACCATCTTGTAGCGACCCGACCTCGGATGGTCAAGTCTACGTATACATGTCATCCTGGATCGGTAATCTTGACACACACAATACTCAAAGGATTTATAAAGAGTAGCAATCACACACTTATTACATCGAATGTCTCAAAGAGAACTTATTACAATAATATGGCTTAAGGCCATCTAATGCGATAACAGCGGAAGGCTTGGAAGATAAAGTGAGTCCATCAACTCCAGCGGCATAAGCGAGGCTGCAGCAGCGACCTACGATCCTTACTCCTCGTCGGAAAAGTCGCAACATAATACGTTGCAGCCGAGAACAGGTCAACACATGGAATATCTGGCAATGTAACACATAGAGAGTAATGAAAGAATAAGCTATACTACATGCATATATGGCTGGTGGAAAGCTCTATAGTTCTTGTTTGCGAAAAGCCAATTTTCCCTACATCAAAGGAATAAATTTTTACTTTAACTATCATGGTGGTTGAAACATCATTGAGAAGGTATAACCCCAACTCAATCCCAATTAAAGTGATTAACAACCCAGCAATATTAATTTAGAGTGATGAGATACATGTGAATACTCAAGTACTAGATACTCAGATTTGTCCATAACGGGGACACGGCTAACCATGATTAGATTGTACACTCTGCAGAGGTTTGCGCACTTTTCCCCACAAGACTCGATCGCCTCCGTTGGTTTCTCGCACTACATGGTGTTTGAGAGCGGATGGCCGAGACACGATCTTTCGAAACATTAACTCTCTACTCGGATAGATCATACCAAACCTATAAAACCCACTACCTGTGACCTACCTCTTGAGAGCTTCACGTAACTTACTCAACTATGCTAGAGCCCATAATAGCTTGTGGCTGCACGGAAGTTTTCTAGCATGAATAATCTCAGTTCCTTTGAGCATGGGTGGCGGTCCATAGGAAGATCACACAGGTACCCAGGATTTCAAAAAAAAACAGACAACCTTTGGGTTCCCCGGTGCCTCAATCCACCGGATGTGTATTTAAGTTGCCACCTTAAAGTAAACCATTAATTAACAATCTCACATCTGTCGTGAATATCTCTCAAACCCAAACCACGTCTCTGAGCATAGCATGGCAATATAAGCATAACGTAGAAGTAACTCCCAAGGTTTGAAAGTAATGAGGCAATAGGTTCCTACCTCATCATCTACTTCCCAACCCACAAATTAATGACATCCTAATCATGCAATGTTTGAGGATTGAGCTAATGCATAAAAACTGGGTAGGAAAAGATATGATCAAGTGTTACTTGCCTTCTTGACGATCCGTGAATCCTAGAGACTCGTAGTAACACGCCGCACTCCGGAATTCTATAGCAAGCAAACAATACATACATAAGTAAACAAACAAAGATGCACAAGCGAAACTTCAACTAAAGGGGTTGACGGAGAGTTCAACTTAAGAACTCCGGTTTGCAAAAGAATCAAACCAAGCGAAACAACGAAACTCAAGCGGCGAAAGAAATAAGGTCCGTTTACTAATCTGAACTAAAGTCAAATTTTACAAAGATAAAAACTGGTTTGAGTTGATTATTCGGAAGAGGTTTGATATGAAACTCCGGCGCTTGAATCGCCTGATTCCGATAAGCAGCGAAAAGATAAACAGGTTGAAAATTGGATCTGAAATCGCGATCAGAATAACCGCGGAATAATTCGAATAAAAGAAAGCAACGAACGCTAAGCGAGCGAGCGTTCGTTAGCAGAACCTAAACAGTGAACACGTTCGTTAAAGCGAGCAGACGAGTGACGTTAAGCTAATTAAATAAACCGCGAAAATAAACCGATCTATATAAAAAAGCGATCTAGGGTTTTTTTAAAAAACGAAGGTTTGCTAAAAAAAAATCCGGCTAGGTCCGGGTCCCTCGGCAAAGCGCGTCCGGCGAGTTGGAGTGGCGGCGGAGGAGTCGAGGCGGCTCGGCGGGGTCGGCGGCGGGCGACCAAAGCGATGGCGGCAGGCGGCTCGAACTCCCAGGCGAGCTCGGGCTCCGGGAGGCGGGTGGTGGTGGCGAGGCGGTATTTAAAGGCGGGGTGGCGGTGGCTTGGGAAGGAGCACCGGGGTGGAGTCGGCTCGGACTCCCTCGGCGTCCGCGCCACGCCTGTGTGGTGAGTGAGGAAAAGCGGCGCTCGGCGGGCGGCTGGCTCTGGTGGGCCTTTAGCCCGGTCGAGTATGAATCCATTTTATTTTTTTAAATCATTCCGCCGAAAGAAAAATTCCTAGAAAAATAAATAAAAATCTAAAAATTCCAAAACAAGTTTTCTCCGTCTAAATAAAATATTTAGAACTAGATAAACTTTTCTTGGCCCCTAAAATACAATTTTTAAACATATGCAAATTTTCTAGGGCAATTAAAATTCCAAATAAAATCAAATAAAACCCAAATAATGATTTTAACATTTTTCCTCCGTTATTTCAATTATTTTGGAGAAGTCATATTATCTCCCCTCATTTATTTTAAATGAAATATTTTTCGGAGAGAAAAATAATAAAATCCAATATCCTCGTCTTTCATTATTTGATGAAATTCAAATATGAAAATTGAAAACTCCCAACTCTCTCAGGGTCCTTGAGTTGTTTAGGATTTGAGGATAGCAAATGAATATGCAATAAAATATGACATGCATGGATGACCTATGTATAACATGCCAAATTGAAAATTTGGGATGTTACACCATGGGAAGAGCTAGCCAAACTTACGGGCGGATTCATCGGAGATATAAAACATCGAAGCTGGCTAGCAAATCTGGTGATGGTACCAAAGAAGGATAAATCCTGGCGCCTATGTGTTGATTTCAAAGACCTTAATAAGGCTTGCCCAAGGATCCTTCCCCTCCCTCGCATTGATCAAATTATCGGCGCTACATCAGGACCACGACTCATTGTGCTTCCTCGTAGCGTACTCGGCTACCACCAAATCAAGATGGCGGAGCAGACCAAGCAACAACATCATTCATCACTCTATCCGGGCATGTTTTGGCGACTTCGTGGCGAATGGACGAAGCTGAACTCCCTAAAATGCGGCGCATACTCCAATTGGATCATGCACTTTGCGGCTCCAAAATGTTGGCGGCACAGGGGCTGGCGTCGTCGACATCGAACCAGGGACACGATCCAATCGTCCTTGAGATAATGTATCGGACTCCAACAACGCGGCGAATCTGAGGCCCATACACGACCTCCGGATGGCAGTCTCCATGGGCATTAAGCGCCTAGAGGTGCGCGAGGATTGAACCTCGCGATATCTCAAATAGCGAAGACTTTGATGCCAAAGATCGACAATGGCAGCGTACATCAATGTGGTCCTAAAAATGTCGGCCGCAGTTGAAGGGCTCGAATTTCATCATATAGCCGGGATAACAACCGGCGGCGGACATATTAGCGCATCGGCGCAAAAGCAGCGATGCCGTCCGTAACATCTTCACTGGAGCGGCTGTTCAAGCCATCCGTACTATGGGAAGGAGTCGGAAATAACAATCCGGACCCAACGCCTTGCGACACGAACACTCTAACACAATCGGAGGCTCGCCGCGAGATAACACCCTCCGTCCACGAAATAATGGCGGTTATCGCCCGTGGGCGGAGCCATTCTAACCTACCTAACTAGGCAGGAACTCCCGAAGACCAAAATGAGGCTTGCTGCATAGTCTGGCGATCCAAAGCCTATAAAGTCCATGAGGAGAGCTCTATAAGAAAAGCACTGTGAGAGTCCTTCAAAGGTGTATCTCCGAAGAGGAAGGCGAAACCTCTGGTTGAAATTCATGCGGACTGGGTGGGCACCACGCGCAGCCAGGCCCTTGTAAACAAGGCCTTCCGTACATGATTTTATTTGCTTGGCCAGGCGAATCTTGAGGATTTAGTCAACGATCGTCGGTTGCCGCTTTTGCTAACCAAAGTCAGATGCCACCCGCCCTCAAAACTATCCATCACCTGGCGTTCGCGATGCAGGGGCTTGACATGGTTGGACCCCTTAAGGGAGGAACCCACAAGCAAAAATACCTATTGGTCATGGTGGATAAATTCACCAAATGGATAGAGGCCAAGCCTGTTAAAGCGGCGAATCCGGGCGGTGATAGACTTCATATCGGGGTAGTGCACGTTCGGCGTCCCCACGGTATCATCGCGATAACGGCACCAGCTTCACGGCCGATGAGGTCAAATTATGGTGCAAAAACATGGGCATCAAGCTCGATTCGCCTCGATCTATCATCCTCAAACCAGCGGTCAAGTCGAAGCGAGCAAGCGGTCTAATCATGGCGGCATTAAACCCGGACTAGTGCGCTCCCTCAAGGAATCTAACACACCTTTGGGTTGAGAGCTCGACTCCGTGCCGGGGCTGCGGACCCACGCCGAATCGTACTACGGTTCACACCATTTTTATGGTGTATGCACGCGAGCAGTCTTGCCTGCGACATAATGCATGACTCACCTGCGTATGCGCATGTATGAAGAAAGAAAGCCGAGCTCGATCAGCGGGACAGTTTGGGCGCATTGGAGGAGGAGTGCGGCGTGGCAGCTTCGTTCCGCATTTTATCAACAGCGAGGCTCGAAGATATCAAAGCGAGAAATGCGTGCCAAAGCTTACAGCGTTGGCGAACTAGTTCTCGCTTTGCGGACAAGAGAAAGGACAAACTCAAGCCCAAATGGGAAGGTCCCTTCATCATCGACCAGACCGGCGGTGCATACCGTCTGCGAAAGCGCATCGGATAACCGACTCGAGCGAACCCATGGAGCGCAGCCCGTCTCTGAAGATTCTCGCCTAAGCGCGGACTCGGTTCGTCTCCTTCCTTCGTCCAAATTTTCTATTTTGCTGTCTTTTATTTCTCTCCTTCCTCCTCCTTCTTCTTGAAGCCTTTAGAGGCTCGTTTGCTCTTTGTTACTTTATACTTGGCCTTGTCGCGCTCATTATACACAGGGGCTTCTTTAGCGAAGCTTATTTATCTGAGCTTCATGCCCAACACATGTCAAACTTCCGCATGTACCTTTTACTCACCATTATATGCATCGATATGACTTAAGTTTTGGCCAAGCTGGGTTGCACGGCTCTGTGCTTACCCCTCGTTCCCGATTGTTCGGCTGGGTGGTAAAGGAGCACCTCTGCGTTATTCTTGCGGGTCAACGGATGTGTACCTCGGTGGGTGAAGAAAGCCAGCGTTCTTAAGGGAATATTGGTCGGTGAACTGAAAGATGATTTTTAACTATTTATCCATCTGCCCCGGATGATTTTACCTTTCTTAGCAGTTTGGACATGCACTTTAGGGCATGCCTCGAGAAAGGAACCCTTAACGGAACTATTCTCCTGGAAGATGTTTCTTACTATCCATGTAATATAACATAACTAGTTGGGCACTTATACGTCTGACAATAATGACCCTCGCCTTGTCTCCATGCATGCCACGGTTCTTCTGAACCGCGAGGTATTCGGACACCTCCGGACTATTGGGTCCCGAGGTCGAGCGAAAAGGTCCGCTATGACAAGCGATCTACAATCCGGCTAGAAGACATTTTTCATGTCATATTCAATTACATAGTCAACTCGACTAATTGTATTCCTCCTCAATGTCATCTAACGGGCTATCTAATTTACAATCTTCTTGGGAATACTTGGTGGCCAATTCTACTTGGCGTACACTAACTTCTGAGGATCTCCTTCCCTCCGGGCCCCACAGGTCCGACCTCGGCCATGTGGTTTGGGTCAACAACCGTGTACAGCGTCTTTACCATGGCCCGAGGCCTCCTGGCGCCTTGTGCAGAGCCGATATCTTCCATAGTCGGAGCGCCGCCGTGCTCCTTGAAGCCGCTCTGCCAGCTCCCCAATGCCTTGAGCGGGGAGATAGATAGCCACAAGGCTGGCGGCGCCTTTCATCACTGCCGAACTTCGTTCGTGCAGGTGACCTGATTCGGGAAGAAGATCACCCGAAGAACTGGGCATCTCCTCCTCGGGGCGACCTTTGGGCAAACCTACATACATGTTTATGTTAGTCGCCTTCCTCGCGAACTCTTTCAAAGTTCGTTCAAGCACTTCTTGAAAATGCCACGGCAAGCCGTCGATTCTCCTTCTGGTCGGACAAGCTGGCGCGAACATCCTTTAGTTCCTCACCCGGTTGGGTGTTGGCATCTTGGAGGTTATTTTCTCTGCCGCACCCTCGTAAAGCGCTCTCTTGACCTTCAACGGCGCAAAACTGTTGCTTGTCCGGATCTAGTCGGCGCCATCTGCAATATTATTGTCAGATTTACACACGCCGCACTTCATAAACTATTTATCTTTTGAGGCATATATTACGGAGGGGTCTCTGTGGCCCCCCATGGCGGCTAGTCTTGACCTCAAGTTGGGCCTTGCATTCTTCAAGCTCACTGGGACAGTCGGGTATTATTTTTGTAATATCCTGCATAACAAATGATCCTTAAAACAGTTATTCTAACTATTTTAAGTCTCGAGAACTCTTGGCATATATAAGCATCAAATTTCCTCACCGTATGTCCTTTAAATACTGCTCGGTGGCTCTGGCTAGACCATCTTGGCTGACGCAGTCGCATCTCCCGAATTGAAGGCATTCAAGGCCTCTTGGGAGAAACATCGTCTAAAGAACTGTCCGTGGCGCTTTGTGATTCATGGCGCTCTCCACCTCGGAGTTGGTGGCGGACAATCTGTCGGCATCCTCTGTCGGAGGAGCATCGATGCGCCTCGTGCTCGCCTCCGCTCTGGACCCGGCTTTGGGCACTGGCTGGCGGAGGTTCGATTAGCAACCTCTCCGGACTCGGTCCGTGGCGCTCTTTTTCTGAAAAGAGCACCAGCGTTAATCGCCTTCGAGAATCAATCACAGGAATATGGTGACAGCGCCATACCGTTCTGGCGGAGTTTCGATCTGGACCGCACTTCTTTTTTAGCCTCTTGAGGCGTCTGCCCATTGTTGGATAGCCGCGCGAGCTCGGACTCCTGCCTCGAAGGCACCCTGCGAAACACCATTGGTATCGGTGATAAAAAAAATAAGCACGGGTGGGTCATGGTATCCGGACTTGGTCACGGTTACACAGGCGGAAATAATCCGGGGTAGTCGGCCGTAATGGCAACCAAAGCATTATCGATGCTAAGTTGGTGGAACACCCGTCGATCAGCTCCACCTTTATATCCGGATCCTCTTGGAGGCGGATCGAGGACCGTTCGGATCCTCGGGTTGTGAAGGCGGGCTGTATCTTCTCCCGGCCGGCGCGGTTCTGTAGAAACCATGAAATGAGATGTTTAACCACGGGAACATGGATCGGACGAGCCACAAAGATATTTTCTTACCCAACCGAGATTATTGAAGAAAACCGCTCGATGGGTAGCGGAGAAAATCCTCCTCTTCCCCTTTGTACATGGCGGACAAGGTCTTCACCGATTCGATGACCGGTCCGGCCCTTTGCGGCCATGGCGGGTGGCATCGTCCTCCCGTTGAAGTCCCACATGGGGTGGCCCCTATATTGGGCGGCTGCACTCCTCATAATGCAGGTGCCATGGCTCAATCATGGTCAATCCGGCATGAGCGATAATCTTATTCGGCTCATCAAGTAAAGGGCGTCGGTCATTTTCCCTCACAGGGGCTCATGAGCGCCAGCTTAGCGCTTCTTGAGAGGAGCATTGCTAAACTCCGGAAGGCCGATCCGAGCAGGATCCGGCAGCGGGGCGTCCTCCATGTAAAACCATTACGAAGGCCGGTCTTGGGCGCCTTCTTGAGGTTCGGATAGATATCCGGTCGGCGATCGCCATAGTTGGCTCCGCCCACTTGATATATTGACCCCTCATGAGAAGCGGGGTACTAGGCGAGAATAATCTCTTCCACGGTGCAAAATGAGCCTCGATGCCCAAGAACAGTCCGCAAAGGGCCACGAAGCCCTTGATGTGCAAAATGGAGGCGGCGTGAGGTGGTGCAAGCTGGAGGCCGTAGAACTCAAAGCCCCGGAGAAATGGATGAATTAAATCCTAGTCCTCTTACTAGATAAGAGATAAAGCACACCGCTCTCCTTTAGAGGATCGGGGACACTCTCCGCTTGCTTTCCGCCCTTGTAGGTGGCAAGTCCGGCTCGAATCGGAACCATGAAGGCGGTGGAAGAAATCCCTTGGTTTGGAGTATCACTAGCTCGCTATCTGGGACTGTGCATCTCTCCCAATTTCAGTGAGGGCTGGGGCCTTGAAGGAGGATCCGCATCATTGTCCATGGTGGAATGGATTTTTGTGGAAGCAGCTCCGATGGCTTCATGGAAGGAGATGGTGTGACTCAGATCTAGATCCTCGTCCCTTTTGTTGACAGCTCATTTTGCGCAGCTAGGGGATAAGTGTAAAAATACCTGGCTTTTGCATTCATTCAAACACGTGGAAGATGGCCATTATTGGGCGTGGAAGCCAAGGGCGCAGCATTTACGAAGCGGACACTATTAGACAAGTATATTGAATTTGGAGAAGAACCCGCCTCGCAATGCGAAGACAAACTACTGCGCGGACTAATCGCCATTGAAGCCTGGTTAGGGAGCTCTTGAGGAGTCTGGACTAGGAGGTGTCGGATAGCGAACTATCATCTTTGGCGGACTCTGGACTATGAAGATACAAGATTGAAGACTTCGTCCGTGTCCGGATGGGACTTTCCTTGGCGTGGAAGGCAAGCTTGGCGTCTGATATGTAGATCTCCTACCATTGTAACCGACTCTGTGTAACCTAACCCTATCCGGTGTCTATATAAACCGGAGGGTTTTAGTCTGTAGGACAAACAACAATCTTACCATAGGCTAGCTTCTAGGGTTTAGCCTCTCTGATCTCGTGGTAGATCTACTCTTGTACTACCCGTATCATCAATATTAATAAAGCAGGGTAGGGTATTACCTCCATCGAGAGGGCGAACCTGGGTAAAAACATCGTGTCCCTTGTCTCCTGTTACCATCCGCCTAGGCGCTTGCAGTTCGGGACCCCCTACCGAGATCCGCGGTTTGACACCTTGGTGGAGTTTCATTTATATGATGAGGTTAAGGAGATGTCACTCTATTATTTTATGCAAGATACCCTTTGTAGGCAGCATCGAGGAACCACACCGTAATGATGTGGAGGAATTCTTGATAAAATTGCTGTGGGGAAGCGAGGAAAGTTTAGGATGCTAGAATTACTAGTATAAATTTTCCTGTTCTATGTTACTTTGCAATATTTGCTAGTAGATGCTTGATTGGTCGTGAGAGCGATTGGAAATATTAGTGCTCTTGATATTGTTATTTTGCGCCATGCTTTGTTTCGTGATACAACTTTCAGTTTAGGCGCTATTATTGCTAAACGATTAAGTCTGAACCGTACAAAGGGCCCCATCTTTGGTGGGATCTTTGCTTCGCGCCTTGCTGCACACTTTGAGATACCTATTAGGCATTATGAGAAAGAGGAAAAGTTGCCGCCCCCTGTTTTTCTAGATTATAAGAGTATGGTAGCACATGAATTTATTGTTAAAAATAAGAAGAAACTGCTTAAGTATAATTTGATATTTGGTAAAACTCACTGTGAGGTTATTACCTTGCCTGCACCCTCTTTGTTTAATATACGTTCAGGCATGTACCTCATCTTGCCAGAGGCCATTTATGCATACTGGAGTGTGACACAAGTTCGAGCATGAGTCGAGCCACCACTTGACCCTTATCGACAATCTGTTTATCGGTGGGATCGGAGGAGATCGCCAACCCGATGGCACCGGAGAAACTCCTCCATACACGGAGAGAGTAGCTTCGATCCATGGCCCTAGACCAACTTAGGCCAAAAGCCTAAGCTTGTGGGAGTACGTATTTCTCACCAATATTACATTCATGTTCACACATTCATGCCAGTTGTTAGTGCTCATACTTTTTCATTGTAATATCCATGCTAGTTTATTTTGTTTTCTAAGCTTCTTCTTGTGTGTTTGAAAAACCTTAAGAAAAACCAAAAAAATTAGTTGTAGCTTTTAGCTAGCTTACTTTCCATGCCTGTAGTAGTAATAATTAAAAGAAAACCCAAAAAGATTTCCCGTTCTTCTTTTGCTTGTTGGGAGCTTTCCCGTGTAAGTAGTTTTATTTCTTTTCTTTTCTTTGGGATCGAGAGGAGAAGACCATGATGAAAATATTGAGTGGCTCTCATATGCATTATTGTTAATTTAACCAAGAGCCCATATTACCTTGTCTTCTCCTTGTATTAAATGCTTGCGATTCAGCTTAGTCCAATGCCGTGCACTATTATTATTATCTACACCGTTCGATTAGATGCAGTGAAAGGCAATAATGACGATATATGATGGACTGATTGAGATGAGAAAAGCTGGTATGAAATCGACCTATCTTGTTTTTGTAAATATGATTAGTTCATCATTCTGATTCAGCCTATTATGAATGAAACATGTTTGCAATGACAATTAGAATTATAGTTGCTCATGCCATGCTTAATTTGCTAGGAGTTTATAATGTTTTACCTTGCATGCCAACATGCTATTAAAATGGTTGTGATGTGGTATGATAGGGTGTTATCCTCGTTTGAACGATTCGAGTGGCTTGACTTGGCACATGTTCACGCATGTGGTTGAAACAAAATCAACATAGCCTCCACGATATTTATGTTCATGGTGAATTATATCCTACTCATGCTTGCACTCAGTGTTGATTAATTTTAATACATGTTCATGGCTGTTGTCGCTCTCTAGTTGGTCGCTTCCCAGTCTCTTTCTAGCCTTCACTTGTACTAAGCGGGAATGCTTCTTGTGCATCCACTTCCATAAACCCCAAAGTTATTCCATATGAGTCCACCATACCTTCCTATATGCGGTATCTACCTGCCGTTCCAAGTAAATTTGTATGTGCCAAACTCTAAATCTTCAAATGAAATTCTGTTTTGTATGCTCGAATAGCTCATGTATCAACTAGGGCTGTCTGTATCTTCCATGGTAGGTGGGTTATTCTCCCGATGAGTGGACTCCGCTCATCACTCATGGGAAAATGGCCGGTAACCGGGATGCCTAGTTCCATGCTCAAATCAAAATAATTGCAAACAAAACTCCCCCAGGATTATTGTTAGTTGGAGGCACCCGTTGTTTCGGGCAAGCCTTGGATTGATGCTTGTTGGTGGTGGGGGAGTATAAACTTTACCATTCTGTTTGGGAACTGCCTATAATGTGTGTAGCATGGAAGATATCGAGATCTCTTGGTTGTTATGTTGACAATGAAAGTATGCCACTCAAAATATTATTTATCTCTATTTCAAAAATCGAGCTTTGACACCTCTACAAATCCCTGCTTCCCTCTGCGAAGGGCCTATCTATTTACTTTTATGTTGAGTCATCATCCTCTTATTAAAAAGCACCAGTTGGAGAGCACCGCTGTCATTTGCAAGCATTACTATTAATTTACAATGAGTATGACTATGACTGGATCTCTTTTACCATGAATTACAATGTCTAGCCAGTCCTTGATCTTCAGAGGTGCTCTGCATTTATGTTTTGCGGTCTCAGAAAGGGCTAGCGAGATACTATCTTGTTATATCATATTATGATTGTTTTGATAAAGTGTTGTCATACGAGATTTAGTATTACTTCTCGCTAGGTGATTATGCCATTGATATGAGTAAACATGAGACCTAAGTGTTATTGTGAATATGGTTAGTTCATAATCTTTCTTTGAAAACTTGAATCTGGCTTTACATATTTACAACAACAAGAGAAAGCGAGTTTGTAAAGTTTTTATTTATCACTTTCGGTTTATCAACTGAATTGCTTTAGGACAAGCAAATGTTTAAGCTTGGGGGAGTTGATCGTCTCCAACGTATCTACTTCTCAAACACTTTGCCCTTGTTTTGGACTCTAACTTGCATGATTTGAATGGAACTACTTGAATGGCGATGTTTCGGCAGAATTGCCATGGTGTTATTTTGTGCAAAAATATAAGTTCTTGGAATGACCTGAAACTGCATGGAGAATATTTTTGGAATTAATAAAAAATACTGGCGAAAGAATCAACACCAGGGGGCCCACACCCTGTCCACGAGGGTGGATGGCGCGCCCACCCCCCTGGGGCGCGCCCCCTGCCTCATGGCCCCCCTGAGGCTCCACTGATGCAACTCCAACTCTATATATTCACGTTCGGGGAGGAAAAAAAATCAGAGAGAAGGATTCATCGCATTTTATGATACGGAGCCACCGCCAAGCCCTAATCTCTCTCGGGAGGGCTGATTTGGAGTCCGTCCAGGGCTCCGGAGAGGGGAATCTGTCGCCGTTGTCATCATCAACCATCCTCCGTCACCAATTTCATGATGCTCACCGCCGTGCGTGAGTAATTCCATCGTAGGCTTGCTGGACGGTGATGGGTTGGATGAGATTTATCATGTAATCGAGTTAGTTTTGTTAGGGTTTGATCCTAGTATCCATTATGTTACGAGATTGATGTTGCTATGACTTTGCTATGCTTAATGCTTGTCACTAGGGCCGAGTGCCATGATTTCAGATCTGAACCTATTATGTTTTCATGAATATATGTGAGTTCTTGATCCTATCTTGCAAGTCAATAGTCACCTACTATGTGTTATGATCCGATAACTTGAAGTGACAATAATGGGACCACTCCGGTGATGGCGTGGTTTGAGGAGTTCATGTATTCACTAAGTGTTAATGCTTTGGTCCGGTACTCTATTAAAAGGAGGCCTTAATATCCCTTCGTTTCCAATAGGACCCCACTGCCACGGGAGGGTAGGACAAAAGATGTCATGCAAGTTCTTTTCTATAAGCACGTATGACTATATTCGGAATACATGCCTACATTGTATTGATGAACTGGAGCTAGTTCTGTGTCACCCTATGTTATAACTGTTGCATGAGGAATCGTATCCGACATAATTATCCATCACTAATCCAATGCCTACGAGCTTTTCACATATTGATCTTTGCTTAGTTACTTTTCCGTTGCCACTATTACAATTACTACAAAACTGCTACTGTTACCTTTGCCACCATTACTGTTACTTCCATACTACTTTGCTACTAAATACTTTGCTGCAGATATTAAGTTTTCCAGGTGTGGTTGAATTGGCAACCCAACTGCTAATACTTGGGAATATTCGTTGGCTCCCCTTGTGTCGAATCAATAAATTTGGGTTGAATACTCTACCCTCGAAAACTGTTGCGACCCCCTATACTTGTGGGTTATCAACAATATATATAACATGTAGAGTAAAAAAGAGATGCAACAAGTGTACAACCTCTTTGGCGAAGCCATGTCGATCTCAGCGTGATTGGGTTGGTCGGTGAGGATGATCCAGCTGACTTGGCTGTCGGAGGAGGGGAAGAAGATCTTAGGCATCTTGAGATGGAGCACAGGTACTGCTCCTTTGTGATGGAGGTTTAAATCGTTGGAACAGCTCCGATGAGTTATGCGATACCGAGGCTGAAGCAGGACATGAGAGACAACGTTAACCTGAGTGGAATTCTAATAGCATCTCCAATAGATGATGTAAAATACATAACCACAAAGTGCTAGATGTAAAATACATCAGCCGCTCATCTCTGAACTTAACTGTCAAAACTGAATTTAACTATCGAAACTGAACTTAAGTGTCAAAACTGAATTTTGTTGTCGAAACTGAATTATCTTGTCGGCTGAGCACTAGTAGCGGAAAAGCAGCGGCGGCGGCGCGTGCGAGCAGGGGCAGCTGGTCGTGTAGCGACATCGGTGAGCTACGTCGATGGACTGACTTTTTCATCTGGTCGGTCAATTTTCCGGCCGTTCGATCTGAAATCAAGGGCATGCAGTTCATCTTCAACCTCCACCCCACAGCCGCATGACTACCACCGGCCAAACAAGCCGCCCCGCCGCTGTGTGGGCGGTGCGCCGCCCTCCAACTCGAAACCACTCCCCACCGCTGGTCGCGCTGCCCGCCATCCCTCTAGGCCCCCGTGCGAGCTTTTCTCGGCGATCCCCGACATTGCCCACCACCGTCGGCGTACCGCCCCTACCTGAACCCTAAGATAGATAGTGGGGTACCTCTCCGTGACCCCCTCCCCCTGCGGCTGGTTCTTCCTTAACTCGGCGAGCCCCCACCCTTGAAAATTGGTGACCCAAAATTTGATTCGATCGGTGAAGTGTAGCTAAATCAGACAGCGTCACAAGCAAGAGCAAGAAGCGCGCTTGCAATGGCGAAACAAACAAACAAGAGCAATAGCAAAGCAGACCAAGCGAGGGGACCGAGGGCACGAGTAGAACAACAGCTCAGCGAGAGCTAAAGCAGCGAAGCAATCGTCTCCGTCGTATCTATAATTTTGATTGTTCCATGCCAATATTATACAACTTTCATATACTTTTGGCAACTTTCTATACTATTTTTGCGACTAACATATTGATCCGATTGCCGGTGTGAGTTCTGTTTGTTGCATGTTTTTGTCATGAGAAAATCCATATCAAGCGGAGTCCAAGCGGGATAAAACCGATGGAGATTTTTTGGAATATATGTGAATTTTGGGAAGTGGAATCATCGCGAGACGATGCCTGAGGGGCCCACGAGGGTGAGGGGCAAGCCCTGGGCCCTCGTGGCCACTCCTTAAGGTGGTTGGTGCCCTTCTTTCGCTGCAAGAAAGCCAATATCTGGATAAAAAATCGTGTCCAAATTTCAGCCCAATCAGAGTTACGGATCTCCAGGAATTTAAGAAACGGTGAAAGGGCAGAATCAGGAAACGTAGAAATAGAGAGAGGCAGAGAGACATATCCAATCTCGGAGGGCTCTCGCCCTCCCATGCCATGGAAGCCAAGGACCAAAGGGGAAACCCTTCTCCCATCTAGGGGGAAGGTCAAGGAAGAAGAAGAAGAAGAAGAAGAAGAAGAAGGGGGGCTCTCTCCCCCTCTCTCCCGATGGCGCCGGAACGCTGCCGGGGCCATATCGTCACCGCAATCTACACCAACACCTCCATCATCTTCACCAACATCTTCATCACCTTCCCCATCTATCTAGAGTGGTCCACTCTCCATAACCCGCTGTACCCTCTACTTGAACATGGTGCTTTATGCTTCATATTATTATCCAATGATGTGTTGCCATCCTATGATGTACGAGTAGATTTTAGTTGTCAATCGGTAATTGATGAATTGATATGATTGGTTTAATTTGCTTGTGGTTATGTTGCTATCCTTTGGTGCCCATCATATGGTAGCGCATGGATCACACCATAGGGTTAGTTGTATGTTGGTAGGACAATGTCTTGGAGGCAAGAGTGACAAAAGCTTCAACCTAACATAGAAATTGATGCATCACGGGATTGAAGGGGACCAATATATCTTAATGCTATGGTTGGATTTTACCTTAATGAATGTTTGTAGTTGCGGATGCTTGCTAATAGTTCAATCATAAGTGCATAGAATTCCAAGTCAGGGATGACATGCTAGCGATGGCCTCTCCACCTAAAACTTGCTATCGGTCTAGTAAAGTGGTCAATTGCTTAGGGACAATTTCGCAACTCCTAGCACCACTTTTCCACACTTGCTATACTAACTTTATTGCTTCTTTATCTAAACAGCCCCTAGTTCTTATTTATGTGCTCTTTATATTCTTGCAAACCTATCCAACAACACCTACAAAGTACTTCTAGTTTCATACTTGTTCTAGGTAAAGCGAACGTTAAGCGTGCGTAGAGTTGTATCGATGGTCGATAGAACTTGAGGGAATATTTGTTCTACCTTTAGCTCCTCATTGGGTTCGACACTCTTACTTATCGAAAGAGGCTACAATTGATCCCCTATACTTGTGGGTTATCAAGACCTTTTTCTAGCGCCGTAGTCGGGGAGCAATAGCGTGGGGTGAATATTCTCGTGTGTGCTTGTTTGCTTTATCACTAAGTAGTTTTTATTTTGTGCTCTTGTTTTCTATCTTTAGTTATGGATATGGAACACGAAATAATAAAAAAATAGGTTTACTAGCTACTCATGGAGATGGGGAACCTCCTGAAACCCTCGATGCTCATTATGTGAAAGATATTACGTACTACTTTAATAATCCTGAGAAAACCCCATTCAATTATGTAATGGGAGACACGTTGGATCAACGTGAATACTTTAGGGATTATCACTAGACTCAAAAAGGGAAACTATTATGGGATCAAATTCATATGTTGCGTTGGTATGCTCGGGAACTATGCTTGAGATATGATTATACTTGTTGCTCTAGGATGAAGGCTCCACACCTTCCCTTTCCATGCAAATTTAATGATGATAAAACCTTGGCTTCTTATGCTAATGGTATATATGGTTACTATGATGTGGAACAAATAGAAGAATTTGTTGCTTTTATGGGTGCTTATGAAATTGAATCTTTGTTTAAAGAGTGTGAAAATCTTTATGATGCTGTTTATAGACCTGAAATTGAATCTTTCTATCCTTAAATATTGCTATGACAATTATGAATTCAATTCCGATATTGATGATTTTATTGAGAGAGCCTCCGTTGTCCAAGAAGAGATTAATAATTTGCAGGAGTCTATGGAAGAAGAAATTGACGAAACTATGGGTTCATTGGATGAAAAAGATGATGAGGAGAGCGAAGAACAAAAGGAGGAAGAGAAGATTAGCTACCCGTTCCCACCTTCTAATGAGAGTAACTCTTCAACTCATACATTGTTTAATTTCCCTTCGTACTTACTGAAGGATGATTGCTATGATGATTGTTATGATCCCGTTGATTCTTTTGAAATGTCCCTTTTTGATGATGCTTGCTATGATTGTGGCCAAGATGCCAATACGAATTATGATTATGGAGATGAACTTGCTATAGTTGTTGGGGAACGTAGTAATTTCAAATAATTTCCTACGCACATGCAAGATCATGGAGATGCATAACAATGAGTGGGGAGAGTGTTGTCCACGTACCCTCGTGACCCAGCAGGCGTTAGCTGCTTAGCGGTTGATGTAGTCGTCGTCTTCACGATCCGACCGATCAAGTACGAGCATACGACACATCCGAGTTCAGCACCGTTCAGCCCGATGGCGTCCCTCGAACTCTGATCCAGCCGAGTGTTGAGGAGAGTTTCGTCGACCTGACGGCATGGTGGCGATGATGATGTTCTACCGGCGCGGGCTTCGCCTAAGCACCGCTTCTGATATTGTCGAGGTGGACTATGGTGGAGGGGCACCGCTGCGGCTAAAAGATCAATAGATCAATTGTTGTGTCTCTAGGGTGCCCCCCCCCGTATATAAAGGAGCAAGGGAGGCGGCCGGCCGGGGAGGCGCCGGGAGAGTCATACTCCCACGGGAGTAGGACTCCCTCCCTTTCCTTGTTGGATTAGGAGAGGAGAGGGAAGGAGAGAGGTTGAAAGGAAAGGCGCCGCCCCTCCTTGCCAGTCGGACTTGGGGGGGGAGGCGGCTGCCCTTGGCCGCCTCTCCTCTTCCACCAATTGGGCCCATGAGGCCCAATATCCTCCGGGGGTTCAGTAACCCCGATACTCGGTATATATCCGATAACCCGGAACCATTCGGTGTCGAATATAGTAAATCCAATATATCAATCTTCATGTCTCAACCATTTCAAGACTCCTCGTTATGTCCCTGATCACATCGAGACTCGAACAACCTTGGTACATCAAAACATATAAACTCATAATATAAGCATCATCGAAACATTAATCGATGCGGACCCTACGGGTTCGAGAACTATGTGACATGACCGAGACCGTCTCTGTCAATAACAAATAAGCGGAACCTGGATGCTCATATTGGCTCCCACATATTCTATGAAGATCTTTATCGGTCGGACCGCATAACAACATCGTTGTTCCCTTTGTCATCGGTATGTTACTTGCAGAGATTGATCGTCGGTATCTTAATACCTAGTTCAATCTCGTTACCGGCAAGTCTCTTTACTCGTTCCATAATACACCATCTCACAACTAACTCATTAGTTGTAATGCTTCCAAGGCTTAGGTTATATGCATTACCGAGTGGGCCCAGAGATACCTCTTCGACAATCGGAGTGACAAATCCTAATCTCGAAATACGCCAACCCAACAAGTACCTTCGGAGACACCTATAGAGCTCCTTTATAATCACCCATTTACGTTGTGACGTTTGGTAGCACACAAAGTGTTCCTCCGATAAGCAGGGTTGCATAATCTCCTAGTCATAGGAACATGTATAAGTCATGAAGAAAGCAATAGCAGAATACTAAACGATCGTGTGCTAAGCTAACGGAATGGGTCAAGTCAATCACATCATTCTCCTAATGATTTGATCCCGTTAATCAAATGACAACTCATGTCAATGGCTAGGAAACATAACCATCTTTGATCAACGAGCTAGTCAAGTAGAGGCATACTAGTGACACTCTGTTTGTCTATGTATTCACACAGGTATTATGTTTCCGGTTAATACAATTCTAGCATGAATAATAAAATTTATCATGATATAAGGAAATAAATAATAACTTTATTATTACCTCTAGGGCATATTTCCTTGAGTCTCCCACTTGCACTAGAGCCAATAATCTAGATTACACGTAATGATTCTAACACCCATGGAGCCTTGGTGCTGATCATGTTTTGCTCGTGGAAGAGGCTTAGTCAGCAGTGCGCAACATTCATATCCGTATGTATCTTGCAAATTTCTATGTCTCCCACTGGACTAGATCCGGATGGAATTGAGGCGTCTCTTGATGTGCTTGGTTCTTTTGTGAAATCTGGATTCCTTTGCCAAGGCAATTGCACGATATTGTCACAAAAGATTTTCATTGGACCCGATGCACTAGGTATGACACCTAGATGGGATATGAACTCCTTCATCGACTCCTTCATCAAGACTCCTTCATTTGCTGCTTCGAAGCATCTATGTACTCCGCTTCACCGTAGATCCGCCATGGCGCTTTGTTTAGAACTGCACCAATGACGGCTCCACCGTTCAATGTAAACACGTATCCGGTTTGTGATTTAGAATCGTGCGGATCGGTGTCAAAGCTTGCATCAACGTAACCATTACGATGAGCTCTTTGTCACCTCCATAAATGAGAAACATATCCTTAGTCCTTTTTAGGTATTTCAGGATGTTCTTGACCGTTGTCCAGTGATCCGCTCCTGGATTACTTTGGTACCTCCCTGCTAAACTTATAGCAAGGCACACATCAGGTCTGGTCCACAACATCGCATACATGATAGAGCCTATGGCTGGAGCATAGGGAACATCTTTCATCTTCTCTCTATCTTATGCAGTGGTCGGGCATTGAGTCTTACTCAACTTCACACCTTGTAACACAGGCAAGAACCCTTTATTTGCTTGATCCATTTGAACTTCTTCAAAAATTTGTCAAGGTATGTGCTTTGTGAAAGTCAATTAAGCGTCTTGATCTATCTCTATAGATCTTGATGCCCAATATATAAGCAGCTTCACGAGGTCTTTCATTGAAAACTCTTATTCAAGTATCCCTTTATGCTATCCAGAAATTCTATATCATTTGAATCAGCAATATGTCATCCACATATAATATTAGAAATGCTACAGAGCTCCCACTCACTTTCTTGTAAATACAGGCTTCTCCGAAAGCTGTATAAAACAAAATGCTTTGATCAGACTATCAAAGCGCTTATTCCAACTCCGAGAGGCTTGCACCAGTCCATAAATGGATCGCTGGAGTTTGCACACCTTGTTAGCTCCTTTTGGATCGACAAAACCTTCCGGTTGCATCATATACAACTCTTCTTCCAGAAATCCATTCAGGAATGCAGTTTTGACATCCATTTTCCAAATTTCATAATCATAAAATGCGGCGATTGCTAACATGATTCAGACAGACTTAAGCATCGCTATGGGTGAGAATGTCTCATCATAGTCAACCCCTTGAACTTGTCGAAAACCTTTTGCAACAAGTCAAGCTTTATAAACAATAACATTACCATCAGCGGCAGTCTTATTCTTGAAGATCCATTTATTCTCAATGGCTTGCCGATCATCGAGCAAGTCAACCAAAGTCCACACTTTGTTCTCATACATGGATCCCATCTCAGATTTCATGGCCTCAAGCCATTTTGCGGAATCTGGGCTCACCGTCGCTTCTTCATAGTTCGTAGGTTCATCATGGTCTAGTAACATGACTTCCAGAACAAGATTACCATACCACTCTGGTGCGGATCTTACTCTGGTTGATCTACGAGGTTCAGTAACAACTTGATCTGAAGTTTCATGATCATCATCATTAACTTCCTCACTAATTTGTGTAGGTGTCACAGAAACTGGTTTCTGTGATGAACTACTTTCCAATAAGGGAACATGTACAATTACCTCATCAAGTTCTACTTTCCTCCCACTCACTTCTTTCGAGAGAAACTCCTTCTCTAGAAAGATTCCAAATTTAGCAACAAAAGTCTTGCCTTTGGATCTTTGATAGAAGGTGTACCCAACAGTCTCTTTTGGGTATCCTATGAAGACATATTTTTCCGACTTGGGTTCGAGCTTATTAGGTTGAAGCTTTTTCACATAAGCATCATACCCCCAAACTTTAAGAAACAACAACTTTGGTTTCTTGCCAAACCACAGTTCATAATGCGTCGTCTCAACGGATTTCGATGGTGTCCTATTTAACGTGAATGCAGTTATCTCTAAAGCATATCCCCAAAATGATAGCGGTAAATCAGTAAGAGACATCATAGATCGCACCATATCTAGTAAAGTATGATTACGGCGTTTGGGCACACCATTTCACTGTGGTGTTCCGGGTGGCGTGAGTTGTGAAACTATTCCGCATTGTTTCAAATGAAGACCAAACTCGTAACTCAAATATTCTCCTCCATGATCAGAACATAGAAATAATATTTTCTTGTTACGATGATTTTCAACTTCACTCTGAAATTCTTTGAACTTTTCAAATGTTCCAGACTTATGTTTCATTAAGTAGATATACCCATATCTGCTCAAATCATCTGTGAAGGTGAGAAAATAACGATACCATACGAGCCTCAATATTCATCGGACCACATACATCTCTATGTATGATTTCCAACAAATCCGTTGCTCGCTCCATAGTTCGGAGAAGCGGTGTTTTAGTCATCTTGCCCATGAGGCACGGTTACATAAGTACCAAGTGATTCATAATCAAGTGGTTCCAAAAGTCCATCAGTATGGAGTTTCTTCATGCTTTTTACACCGATATGACCTAAACGGCAGTGCCACAAATAAGTTGCACTATCATTATCAACTCTTCATCTTTTGGCTTCAATTTTATGAATATGTGTATCACTACTATCGAGATTCAACAAAAATAGACCACTCTTCAAGGGTGCATGACCATAAAAGATATTACTCATATAAATAGAACAACCATTATTATCTGATTTAAATGAATAATCGTCTCACATCAAACAAGATCCAGATATAATGTTCATGCTCAACGCTGGCACCAAATAACAATTAGTCAGGTCTAAAACTAATCCTAAAGGTAGATGTAGAGGTAGCGTGTCGACCGCGATCACATCGACTTTGGAACCATTTCCCGTGCATCGTCACCTCGTCCTTAGCCAATCTTAAGCAATCCGTAGTCCTGTTTGAGTTGCAAATATTAGCAGCAGAACCGATATCAAATACCAGGTGCTCTGTGAGCATTATTAAGGTACACATTAATAACATGTATATCACATATACCTTTGTTCACCTTGCCATCCTTCTTATCCGCCAAATACTTGGGGCAGTTCCGCTTCCAGTGACCAGTCTGCTTGTAGTAGAAATACTCAGTCTCAGGCTTAGGTCCAGACTTGGATTTCTTCTCCTGAGCAGCAACTTGCTTGCTGTTCTTCTTGAAGTTCCCCTTCTTCTTCCCTTTGCCCTTTTTCTTAAAACTGGTGGTCTTATTGACCATCAACATATGATGCTCCTTCTTGATTTCTACCTCCGCTACCTTTAGCATTGCGAAGAGCTCGAGAATCGTCTTATCCATCCCTTGCATGTTATAGTTCATCATGAAGCTCTTGTAGCTTGGTGGCAGTGATTGAAGAATTCTATCAATGATGCTATCATTCGGAAGATTAACTCCCAGTTGAATCAAGTGATTGTTATACCTAGACATTTTGAGTATATGCTCACTGACAGAACTATTCTCCTCCATCTTGCAGCTGTAGAACTTATTGGAGACTTCATATCTCTCAATCCGGGTATTTGCTTGAAATATTCACTTCAACTCCTGGAACATCTCATATGCTCCATGACGTTCAAAACGTCGTTGAAGTCCCGGTTCTAAGCCGTAAAGCATGGCACTTGAACTATCGAGTAGTCATCAGCTTTGCTCTCGCGGACGTTCATAACATCTGGTGTTGCTCCTGCTGCAGGTCGGCACCCAGCGGTGCTTCGGGGCGTAATTCTTACGTGCGTAATGAGGATAATCCTCAAATTCTGGACCCGATCCGTGTAATTGCTACCATCATCTTTCAACTTTGCTTTCTCAAGGGACGCATTAAAATTCAACGGAACAACATCACGGGCCATCTATCTACAACAACATAGACAAGCAAGATACTATCAGGTACTAAGTTCATGATAAATTTAAGTTCAATTAATCATATTACTTAAGAACTCCCACTTAGATAGACATCCCTCTAATCCTCTAAGTGATCATGTGATCCATATCAACTAAACAATGTCCGATCATCACGTGAGATGGAGTAGTTTCAGTGGTAAACATCACTATGTTGATCATATCTACTATATGATTCACGCTCGACCTTCGGTCTCCGTGTTCGAGGCCATATCTGTTATATGCTAGGCTCGTCAAGTTTAACTGAGTATTCGCGTGTGCAACTGTTTTGCACTGTTGTATTTGAGCGTAGAGCCTATCACACCCGATCATCACGTGGTGTCTCGGCACGAAGAACTTTCATAGCGGTGCATACTCGGGAGAACACTTATACTTTGATAATTTAGTGAGGGATCATCTTATAATGCTACCGTCAATCAAAGCAAGATAAGATGCATAAAGATAAACATCACATGCAATCAATATAAGTGATATGATATGGCCATCATCATCTTGTGCTTGTGATCTCCATCTCGAAGCACCGTCATGATCACCATTGTCACCGGTAGCGACACCTTGATCTCCATCATAGCATCGTTGTCGTCTCGCCAATCTTATGCTTCTCGACTATCGCTACGCTTAGTGATAAAGTAAAGCATTACGAGAACTATTGCATTGCATACAATATGGACAACCTGGCTCCTGCCGATTGCCGATAACTTCGGTTACAAAACATGATCATCTCATACAATAAAATTTAGCATCATGTATTGACCATATCACATCACAACATGCCTGCAAAAACAAGTTAGGCGTCCTCTACTTTGTTGTTGCAAATTTTACATGGCTGCTACGGGCTTAGCAAGAACCGTTCATACCTCGCATCAAAACCACAGCGATAGTTTGTCAAGTTGGTGCTGTTTTAACCTTCTCAAGGACGGACGTAGCCACACTCGGTTCAACTAAAGTTGGGCCGACACCGCCAGCCACCTATGTGCAAAGCACGTCGGTAGAACCAGTCTCGCGTAAGCGTCTGGCGTAATGTCGGTCCGGGCGCTTCATCCAACAATACCGCGAACCAAAGTATGACATCTTTGGTAAGCATTATGACTTATATCGCCCACAACTCACTTATGTTCTACTCGTGCATATGACATCTACGCATAAAACCTGGCTCGGATGCCATTGTTGGGGAATATAGTAATTTCAAAATTGTCCCTCGCACACGCAAGATCATGGTGATGCATAGCAATGAGAGGAGAGTGTTGTCCACGTACCCTCGTAACCGAAAGCGAAGCGTTAGCACTGCCGCGATTGATGTAGTCGTGCGTCTTCACGATCCGACCGATCAAGTACCGAACACACGGCACCTCGAGTTCAGCACCGTTCAGCCCGATGGCGTCCCTCGAACTCCGATCCAGCGAGTGTTGTGGGAGAGTTTAAATCGACCTGACGGTGTGGTGCGATGATGATGTTCTACCGGCGCGGGCCGCCTAAGCACCGCTACAATATGATCGAGGTGGACTATGGTGGAGGGGCACCGCTGCACGGCTAAAAGATCAATGATCAATTGTTGTGTCTCTGGGGCCCCCCTTGTATATAAAGGAGCTAGGGGGAGGCGGCCGGCCGGTAGGACTCCTCCCTTTTCCTTGTTGGATTAGGAGAGGAGAGGAAGGAGAGAGGGAGAAAGGAAAGGCGCGCTCCCTCCTTGTCAATTCGGACTTGGGGGAGGGCGTGCGGCTGCCTGGCTGCTTTTCCTCTTCCTCCAATTGGACCCATGAGGCCCAATGACCCCAGCAGGGTTTCGGTAACCCCTCGGTACTCGGTATATATCCGATAACCCCGGAACCATTCCGGTGTCGAATATAGTCGTCAATATATCAATCTTCATGTCTCGACCATTTGAGACTCCTCGTTATATCCGTGATCACATCGGGACTCCAAACAACCTTGATACATCAAAACATATAAACTCATAATATAACGTCATCAAAACTTTAGCGTGCGGACCCTACGGGTTCGAGAACTATGTAGACATGACCGAGTCCGTCTCGGTCAATAACCAATAAGCGGAACCTGGATGCTCATATTGGCTCCACATATTCTATGAAGATCTTTATCGGTCAGACCGCATAACAACATACGTTGTTCCTTTGTCATCGGTATATTCTTGCCGAGATTCGATCGTCGGTATCTTAATACCTAGTTCAATCTCGTTGCGGCAAGTCTCTTTACTTGTTCGTAATACATCATAAGCAACTAACTCATTAGTTGCAATGCTTAAGTGATGTGCATTACCGAGTGGGCCCAGAGATACCTCTCTGACAATCGGAGTGACAAATCCTAATCTCGAAATACGCCAACCCAACAAGTACCTTTGGAGACACCTGTAGAGCACCTTTATAATCACCCAGTTACATTGTGACTTTTGGTAGCACACAAAGTGTTCCTCCGGTAAACGGGAGTTGCATAATCTCATAGTCATAGGAACATGTATAAGTCATGAAGAAAGCAATAGAAGAATACTAAACGATCGTGTGCTAAGCTAACGGAATGGGTCAAGTCAATCACATCATTCTCCTAATGATGTGATCCCGTTAATCAAATGACAACTCATGTCAATGGCTAGGAAACATAACCATCTTTGATCAACGAGCTAGTCAAGTAGAGGCATACTAGTGACACTCTATTTGTCTATGTATTCACACAAGTATTATGTTTCCGGTTAATACAATTCTAGCATGAATAATAAACATTTATCATGATATAAGGAAATAACTAATAACTTCATTATTGCCTCTAGGGCATATTTCCTTCAATAGTTCCTTATGTTAAACATGAAATTGTTGCTATTGCGCATACGCATGATAGTCCTATTATCTTTTGAATTCTCCCGACTACACTATATCGGAGAAGTTTGCCCTTATTAAGGATTATATTGATGGATTGCATTTTCTACTACACATGATAATTTTGATAGATATAATATGCATGTGCTTGCTGCTCCTACTTGCAATTATTATGAGAGGAACTACATCTCCGCCTCTCCATGTTTCCAATATGATAAAATTGCAAGAAACTGTTTGTACTATGCATTGGCCTTTACTATGTGTGCATGAATTGTTCTTTTATGACATGCCGATGCATAGGAAGAGAGTTAGACTTCGTTGTTGCATTATATGTGTTACTTTGTGCTCGCTACTATATCACAAATCATTGTAATTAAAATTGGCTTTGATATACCTTGGGATCCGGGTGGATCCATTACTTGAGCACTATATGCCTAGCTTAATGGCTTTAAAAGAAAGCGCTGCCGGGGAGACAACCGAAAGTTTTAGAGAGTCATTTATTTCTGTTGTGTGCTTTTATAAAGTTTAATTACAAAATAATGTGCCAAGGTTTGCCTTGAGGATGTTTAGATTGATTGTTGGTTTTGCGGTGCAAAATAGAAACTTTGGCTGTAGTGCGATTTTACATTTTTACTGGAACATCAAACGGATCTGAAACTTTTGCACTGTATTTCTATACAAATTGTTTATTTTTCCTAATTTTTCAGAAATTTTGGAGTACCATAGGTATGGTGAATGTTTAGATTACTACAGACTGTCCTGTTTAAGACAGATTATGTTTTAATGCATAGTTTGCTTGTTTTAATGAAACTATTGATTTCTATCAGTGGACTAAGCCATGGAAAAGTTATATTACAGTAGCTACAATGCAAAAAATATGAATTGGTTTGCAACAGTACTTGGAGTAGTGATTTACTTTATTATACTAACGGATCTTACCGAACTTTCTGTTGAGTTTTGTGTGGATGATGTGTTCGAAGATCGAGGATGTCTCGTTATGAGGAGAAGAAGGAGAGGCAAGAGCTCAATATTGGGGATGCCCAAGGCACCCCAAGTAAATATTTAAGGAGACTCAAGCGCCTAAGCTTGGGGATGCCCCGGAAGGCATCCCATCTTTCTTGAACAAGTATCAGTATGTTTTCAGATTCGTTTCGTTCATGCGATATGTGCAAATCTTGGAGCGTCTTTTGCATTTAGTTTAACTTTTCTTTTATGCACCATGCTGGCATGAGATAGTCCATGGTTTATTTATAGAATGCTCTTTGCACTTCACTTATATCTTTTGAGTATGGATTTATAGAATGCTTCATGTGCTTCACTTATATCATTTGAAGTTTGGATTGCCTGTTTCTCTTAACATAGAAAACCACCATTTGTAGAATGCTCTTTTGCTTTACTTATATTTGTTAGAACGTGGGTATATCTTTTGTAGAAATAATTAAACTCTCTTGCTTCACTTATATCTATTTAGAGAGATGACAGGAATTGGTCATTCACATGGTTAGTCATAAAATCCTACATATAACTTGTAGATCACTGAATATGATATGTTTGATTCCTTGCAATAGTTTTGCGATATAAAGATGGTGATATTAGAGTCATGCTAGTGGGTAGTTGTGGATTGTAGAAATACTTGTGTTGAAGTTTGTGATTCCTGTAGCATGCACGTATGGTGAACCGTTATGTAACGAAGTTGGAGCATGAGGTATTTATTGATTGTCTTACTTATGAGTGGCGGTCAGGGATGAGCGATGGTCTTATCCTACCACTATATCCCCCTAGGAGCATGTGCGTAGTAATTTGTTTCAATGAATAATAGATTTTGCAAAAAGTATGTGAGTTCTTTATGACTAATGTTGAGTCCAGGGATTATACTCACTCTCACCCTTCCATCATTGCTAGCCTCTTCGGTACCGTGCATTGCCCTTTCTCACCTCGAGAGTTGGTGCAAACTTCTTGGTGCATCAAACCCCATGATCTGAGACATTCTATCACACATAAGCCTCCTTATATCTTCCTCAAAACAGCCACCATACCTAGCTATCATGGCATTTCCATAGCCATTCGAGATATAATGCCATGCAACTTCCATCATCATCATATACATGACTTGAGCAATTATTGTCATATTGCTTTGCATGATCGTAAGATAGCTAGAATGATGTTTTCATGGCTTGTCCGTATGTTTGATGTCATTGCTATGCTAGATAATTGCACATCCCGGTACACCGTCGAAGGCATTCATATAGAGTCATATATTTGTTCTAGTATCGAGTTGTAATATTGAGTTGTAAGTAAATAAAAGTGTGATGATCATCATTATTAGAACATTGTCCCATGTGAGGTTATCAAAATAAAAGTGGCCAAAAAGCCCCCCAAAAAGAGAGGCCAAAGAAGCCTAAAAAGAGGAAAAATAATAAAAATGAGAGAGAAGGGACAATGTTACTATCCTTTTACCACACTTGTGCTTCAGAGTAGAATCATGCTCTTCATACAGAGAGTCTCTTGAGTTATCACTTTCATATACTAGTGGGAATTTACATTATAGAACTTGGCTTGTATATTCCAACGATGGGCTTCCTCAAATGCCCTAGGTCTTCATGAGCAAGCAAGTTGGATGCACACCCACTTAGTTTCAGTTTGAGCTTTCATACACTTATAGCTCTAGTGCATCCGTTGCATGGCAATCTCTACTCCTCACATTGACATCAATTGATGGGCATCTCCATAGCCCATTGATTAGCCACGTCGATGTGAGACTTTCTCCTTTTTGTCTTCTCCACACAACCTCCACCATCATATTCTATTCCACCTATAGTGCTATGTCCATGGCTCACGCTCATGTATTGCGTGAAAGTTGAAAAGGTTTGAGAACGAGTGGCTTGCCCGGCACCTAGGACAGGAAAAGCCGAAATCCATGGCAGCCCTCACAACACTCATGACCCGCCTTTGCGCGGGAGAGGACAGCTGGCTAGCTCGTAGTAACAACTTGACCAAAAACCACGGTAGTTCGGATACCAAGGACAACAATGGCAGGTCGCGTCGCAGCAAGCACAAGCGCCCGCGTGCGGCGATAATCTTTGAAGATCTGACGGTCAATGCGGTTCGAGGCTCTAAACCGGTCAGTGGAAAAAGCCGTTCAAAAGAAATACTCGGGGCCCGTCAATCTGGACCGAATACTTTCGATCGCTCGTGCCAAATACATGGCACCCCGAAAAACCAGCCAACCACACCAACAGGGATTGTTGGGTCTTCAAGCAATGCGAGCAAGTTAAATGCGAACTCAATGACAAGGGGCTGCATAGCGATGGCGAGGAGGCCCGGCCGCCGAACAATAGAGGACGAAGGGCTTCCCCCACAAGTGCGGACGGTGAACATGATATCGCAACCCACATACCCAAAGGGGCGGAAGCATGCACTAAAGGGCGTATATGCGATGGAGCGATCGCCCCAAAGTTCAACCCATGGTCCTCTGCCCGATCACCTTTGATCGAAGGACCACCCACTAGCATCCGCCACGGCGGATTAGCGGCGATGGTTCTTGACCCAATCATCGGCGGTTCACCTCACTGGAAATCTTGATGGGCGGTAGCAGCCTGAACCTGCTCTATCGGGATCTGATCATAAAATGGGCATAGACCCTCAAGGATTAAACCCACAAAGGCGACCTTTAAAGGCGTCATACCAGTGTAGATGCCAATTATGCGAGGCTCGAGTTACACTCGAAGTGGTCTTTGGATCCCGGATAACTTCGAGCGAAGAGTTAATCTTGACATAGTCCCGTTCATGGCGGCTATCACGCCTTTGCTTGGGCGAACCGCATTTGCAAATTCAATGCGGTGCCGCTTTTCGCATACCTCAAGCTCAAGATGCGAGGCCCTCGAGGAGTAATCACGGTCAATGGAAACACCAGCGCTCTCTCCGAGCGGAGGAGCATCTGGCCGACCCTCGCGGCGGAGGTGCAAAGCTGCCTCTCACAGCAATTCTCGAGTCCGGCTACTAAACATCCGGACACCGTCAAGCGCGCCGGAATAACCTACAACAAGACCGCTGGCACGATCCAGAAACGCAGCGTAGCAATCCGGCTAACCCAGCCCTCGCGAAAGTGCGAAGCGATACTACTGGCGTACATAACTACGCTCGGAGATACCATGGGCATAAGGGAGGGTAAGACCACGGCATGCCCGAATGCGGCTCAACCGCACAGGGCTCCGATTGTGTCATTCTTTTCTTTCTTCTTTTCTCTTACTTTCGGGACTCCGTTTTCCGAAGCCCTGTCCGGCACTAAATTGCGAACTCACGATGCAACAACCAGGAAAGCTGCTCGTCGAGTGTCGGTGGTCTCTACTACGAGCATTATGCCTGTTTACATACCATCCCAGCTTACCCACGGAGAGGACATATTAAATAGTCCCATCCCTTGCTTATCGCACTATTTGTATCGTTTTGCTTTCATTGCAGTACCTTTTGAATAAACAATACATAGCTTTTTCCTATTATTGCACTTTCGTTTCTTTATCTATATATATATATATATTCATTCATGACACGTTGCACCCGTACACTTTAGTGCAGCCAATACACCGAGGGCTTAAGTACCCCAAAAATATGGTGTGATAAGTCAGCCGATTGTACAAAAGAGGGAGTACACTTTTTGTACCCCTATAGCTGTCTGCAGGCAGTCTGAGCCAGGAACCACCACCTTGAGCAAGGTAAAGGAAGTGAGCCAAGGTAAGGCGAGTCTCGAAAGGAAGCGAGCAGCGCCAAGACCAAGACCACAAAGAGCAAAGGGGCGAAGCGGACTCCCCGGCAAGATCCTTGCAGGGGCGGTTCAACAAACCCGGCAAGACCCTTCTGTGGCAGCTCGCCCCACCTACGGGCGAATCACCCTTGAGTCCACTGCCCCCATGAGGCAAGGATTGGGAGACATCCTCGTGGTGGCATGCAGATCTTTGTGAAGACATTCAAGATCAGATACACACTATAGAAGATGGCGACCCTTGGCGGGATCCCAGCCAAGGAGGACCACAAGGCCCTCGGCAAAAGCCTTGCCGTGGATGATAGCGGCCACGGCAAGATCCTTGCAGGGGCCCAGCTGGACCCCTTGCCGGGCTCTGAAAGCCCTTGCCAAGGACACCGTGGGGTCACCACCAGGCCCGCCAATCAAACCTCCACCACCGTTAGCATGCAGCTGCCGACCCAACCAGTTGGGCGGGCACTGCGTGGCGGCAGCGGATCTTCGTGGAGGCCCACTCTGCGCCACCTCAGCTGCTGCCTGCCTACATGGCACCACAGGCACCGCTGGCCAGAAGCGTGTCGACTCGGAAGGAGCAGCGGCCAGACGAGACAGGGCTCTCCCGTCCCGATAAAGCAAGGACACCTAAGCAATACGCATTAAAAGCGCCTTGTCATATGTCACGAGGATAAACTTCGCGTCACTTGCCCTTTCTAACTCTGTGTGCCCTGTGGCAAGCCTTTTCCTATAAAAGGAGGCCCAAAGGCGACCAGGAGGAGGATTCGACTTTTGGAGCTCCTCCGCCCCATTGCTAGTTCAAGAACACAGATAAACAAACAACCAAAGCAGGAGTAGGGTTTCGCATCCTCGCGGCCCGAACACAGATAAAGACACCATGTGCTATCTGTTTGATCCGCTCTTCTCACGACCCAGCGCCCGCGACCGTAGTAAAGTTCTTGTGATCCCATAGGTGTCGTTCCACCAACATCTTTAGCGCGCCCGAGTAGAAGCGCGATTGTGAAATCGGCTCTAGCGATTAGTTCGGCGCTTCTTCATCGTCATGGCGCCCAAGAAGAAGATAGCGGTGGAGGTTGGCTCGTCGGGCGGACATCCGTCCCGGCAGCGAGCAGCGGACGATGCGAAAGGACCGAGGCGCCGTTCGCGAACACCAACACCGTCGGCAGCGAAGTTTGGGGCGGCGATGTTCGTCTTGCTGTAACGGGCCGCGCCGCCAAATCAAAAGCGGGCCAGGCCCTCAGCGGGTGGCGTGGGGCCTTCAAGATCGCTGCCACCCTTCGAAGGCGGCGAGGCTTCAAAGACTCCCACCTTTGGCGCCCGGCGGTGCGCTCCTCTCAGCGGCGCGCGACGAGCAGCGTAATCACGCGAGGACCCGAAGTCGCCCGTGGAAAAAGCCCGGCGCCACTCCGGGATTTAGAAGACCTGCCGCTTCGCCGAGGCACTAGTGAAGATGGCATGCGACCGGCGGGGTCGTGATAGAGCTCCTTCGACATGGTCGGAAGTCGAGCTGCGTCGCGATCTGTGCAGGTTTAGTTACCTGCGCTAGCGAAGGCCCTGGTTGGCGCGATTGCTCCTCGATTTTCCTCCCCTACGGAAACTTCGGCGAATGGAAACCACTATCCGAAGCCTTGTTGCGGTGACCAACAAGATGAACCGAGTCGGTGGAGCCCGGTCGGCCTTTCGGCGGAGTCAGCGCACCAGTGGCGGGAAAGCGGCGGCGCGCGACCACGGTGCACTCGCCTCCTCCTCGCCCGGTACCGCGGGCGCTAGCCCGTCGCGGCGTTACGAGCGGCGAAATCTCCGTAGCATCGTCCGACCAGCGGGCCGCGTGACCAGCGCCAAGTTCTTGAGAGCGAGAACATGAAAACGCTTCGAACCACTATCGGCGTTAGCGCGGGCGCGCCACCAATCATCTGGCGGCGAGGGACTGCTGTGAGCCACCGGCACCGAGGAGCCTTGAGCCTACCTTACGAGGTAGGTTGTCGGCTTTACCCATGAGCTGCGGCAGTTCGGTGGCCCTCACGCACATTCAAACCCGGCGTGGGCGACAAGTACAGCGGCAAGACCCACCGTCCAAGTTCCTCGGCATCTACACCATCGCGATGCAAGCTGCGGAGCTCGCGGCGATAAGGTGCTGCGAATTACTTTCCATTGGCTCTTAAACCAGCGCCATGTCATGGTTGATGCACTTGCGATGAACTCTATTTCCTCACTGGTCGGTTTGTGCCATGAGTTAGTGGCGCCTTCTTGGAGGCCACAAGCCCATGGCCAAGCAAGCGACCTGCGTCATTCCCGAAGGGGCGAGAGTCTCCGCAAGTATATCTGAAGGTTCAGCCGGTGCAGTACAATATCCACGATGTTCACCTGCCGCCATCATCGGCGCGTTCCATCGAGAATGTGCGTAAGCGCCAAGATCTTGTGAAGAGCTTGCAATAAACAAGGTGAAAGATGTAGCGAGAACTCTATGTTCTTTGCGATAGATGTGCCCGAGCTGAAGAGGAAGGAAGTACCCGGCGAAGATGCTGGTGTGAAACCGACTCCTCGGATGAGGATATTGCCGCCCGGCGAAGAAAGGCGGCGCCGCAGGAAGCGCAAAGGTAAAGCCGTGCTTGCCGTCGAGGATCTGATGGCCGGCTCCACCAAGAAAACCAAGGCAGATGACCACGGCAAGGAAGTTGCGGATGTGTCGCCTGCCGGACATGGCGACTGCCGAAGCGAAACTCCGACAAGCGATCTGCAAGATCCATCGCACCAAAGGCCATGCCCTCAAGACTGCCGACAAGTTGAGCTCCTCGCTGAAAGCGAGAGGGCTGAGTATGAGCGGGACAAGGAGAAGGGCCCGAACGGTCTTGAGGTCGGCAAAAAAGCCTTGACGGCAGCGAACCGTCGCGGCAGGATAAGCAACGGAAAGGCCCGCCGGGGCCGTGAAAAGCCCGAAGGCAGCGAACACGAAGAGGGCGGCGAATCCGGCGACCAAGAGTTTCGAAGCTCTGAGGCCATGTGCGTCGGCGGCGCGCCTCGCTGCATACTTCTCACCGCCCGGCTTAAGCGGTGGGCGTGAAGATTACATTAGCGAGCCGTCGTTTGATGCCCAAAGGCGCTGAAGTGGTCGGCACACCTATCATTTTTGACGCGAGGATCACCACGATCGCACTACTGCGGTCGGTGCTTGCCGTTGTTGGTTTCACCAACAATCGCAACCTCAAGGTGACAAAGATGCTAGTCGATGGCGGGGCGGTCTGAACTTGATCTCGCTTGCCGTGATCGAAGCTGCAATTCTGATGGATACCTCGAAGAGGCGGAGCGCGTTTTAGGGGTCAACCGGGAAGAAGCGAACCCAAGGGAAAGGTCACGCTGCCGTGACTTTTGAAGCGACACGAACTACGGGGCGGAGAGGATGCGTGTTTGGTGTTGCCAAGATCCCTTGCCCTAGCGGGATCCTTGGCGCATGCTAGCTAGCCAAGTTCATGGCGGCGTCACACTACGCCTACAACACCCTTAAGATGCGGGACTGTGGCGATCATCACCATCCCCTCCGATAAGAAAGATCGCTGATTTGTCTTGACCAGCTATACCAGATAGCGATTGCAGCAGCTGCCGCCACTAGGGCACTTGCTCTGCCATTTGGACCGGGAGGAAAAAGAAGAAGAAGACGGTGAGACCTCGGACACCCCTCCACAAAGCGCACCTCTTGGTGTAGAGCTGCCGTCGAGGGCGTGCGGAGAGCTCCACCGCGGAAACAAAGCCCAGAGGCCATACAGCTGGGAACCAAGAAGGTTTACGTCAATGAGGGGCGACAGGGAGGAGCTTTACCATAAGCTCCACCCTTGATGACAAATAGGAAGACACGCTCGTCACCTTCCTACAGGCGAATGTCGATGTGTTTGCATAGCAAGCTTCCGATATCCCGGTGTTCCCGGGAGGTGATTGAGCACCACCTTGCTATGCGCCCTCATCGCGGCGGCGTCAGCGGAAGGTCGAGAAAGCAAGCTTTGGAAACGACAAGAGTTCATCACGAAGAGATCAGGAGCTGGGCGAGTGGGTTTGGTAAGAGGTGCTCCATCCAGCGTGGTTGGCCAATCCGGTCGTGGTGCGCAAAGGCAAATGGGAAGTGGAGGCGTGTATTGATTACGAGATATCAATAAGGCTTGCCCTAAAGACCCTTCCATTGCTGCGCGCATCGACCATTGTTGACTCCATTTGGGTGTGATCTGTTGTCATTCCTCGGCGCCTACTCCGGCTACCACCAGTTCTTCATGACAAGAAGGCGAAGAAAACAACATTCATCACCCCATGTAGTGCGTATTGTTTCATACGGACGCCTTTCGGGTTGAAGAGTGCTGGTTCGACGTTTGCAAGGGCGGTCCAGATTGGTTTTGAACCCTAGCTCCATACAAATATGGAAGCTTATATGGATGACATAGTGGTCAAAACCAAGGACAGGACAACCCTCATACCAGATTTGCAAGAAACATTTGCAAACCTGCACAAGATCAATCTCAAGCTGAACCCTGAGAAGTGCGTCTTTGGCGTCCTGTCCGGCAAGCTTCTCGGGTTCTTGGTGTCATAGTGTGGGATAGAGGCCAATCCGGACAAAATCAAAGCTATAGAGCAGATTGAAGCACCCAAGCGAACCAAGGATGTGCGTCGGCTTGCTGGTTGCGTCGCCGCCATGGGCAGGTTCATTTCAAATCTGCCCGCGCCCTTCCCTTTTCAAGATCTGAAAAAGCGGGCCCGATGGAGTGGGCCTTGAAGCAGCAGCGTTGCAAGGTTTAAAGAATACCTCTCCTCGGCGCCAATACTAGTTGCGCCTGAGCCACGAGGCCGTTGCTGCTATACCTAGCGGCAATGGACCGGTGGTCGGCGCCTCACTAGTGGCGAGAGAGATTGATAACGAGTAATAGCGGCGGCATAGCTGACACCACCAATGCGAGAGCGACACAACCGGTTGAAGTGCGCGAAGAAGAAAATGATGCAGCACCGGTCTACTTTGTTAGTTCCCTCCTGCGGGAGGCTAGATCAAGGTACTCCGGCATCGAAACTGCTCTTGACCTTCTTATAGCCTCGAGGAAGCTGCGTCACTACTTCGAGCACGAGATCACTGTCGTAACTCACTTTCCTCTGCAGCGGATATTTCACAATCTGGATGCAGTGGGAAGAATTGTGGAATGAGCCTTTGGGCTGTCGACTTTGGCCTCAAGTTTGAAAGTACTTGACGATTGAGCCGATTCCTAAGCGGAGTTCATTGCAGAATGGACCCATAGCGCTGAACGAAGAAGCCCAGAGACTGCTCTCCTCGGCAAGAAGGCAAGTTGTGATTGGATCATGTACTTTGATGGAGCTTTCTCCTTACAAAGGCGCCGGGGCTGGCGTGCCGCTTGTCGCACCGGAGAGCACCTCAAATCACGTGATCCGGATGCACTTCCCGGGAGGTGTCGACAAACAATGCGGCGAATCTGAAGGGCTGCTTGCGGTCTTAGGATCGTGGCGGACCTCGGAATCAAGAAACTCATCGTCGGGGAGACTTCGCAGCTTGTCGTCAAGCAAGTCAACAAGGATTACGAGCCCGTTGATGAAGGCCTCGTCGATGAAGTGAGAAAGCTGGAAGAAGCGTTTGACGGTATATAAGCGGAACCACGTTCCCGGCGGGAAACGATATCGCGATTACTGTCAAGCAGCGCTGCCCTCAAGTTACCTATGGAACCAGGTACCTTTGTGCTTGAGTAACTCAGCCATCCGTTGATCCATCAGCGAGCAGAATAAGAGGAGGAAATCAGGGCCGGCAAGTACTTTCTGCCGAGCTCCCGGAGCCGCCGGCAAGGATGTTGCAGGGGATCACAAACCCCATCGCAGGACGGCCAGCTCGGTGAGCGTCAAGCTCTTCGCGTCGAGACAGCCCGCTCCTATAGCGGAGAAATGCCTTTAGTCCTCGCCGTCGAGCCCCGGGCTCCAGGCGTGGGCACATCATACCGTCTGATTCCTCCAAGCAGGGGAACTTCACGAGGAAGCGGGAAGAAGCGGAAAAAAGTAGCCGTCGCTCTACCATGTACCAGTTCGTCGATGGCGTCTGTGCGAGGAAGAGGCGAGCAGTGTGAAATGAAGTGTATCCCTCGAGAGGAAGAATTTGGAGCTGTTGGCGGAGATACGGAGGCATATGTGGATCCCACATTGGGTCAAGGGCCCTTGCTGCGCAAGCATTTCGGCAAGGCTTCTTCTAGCCCACCGCCCTCCGAGGATCACGGCGACACTAGTCACCAGGTGTGAAGCGTGTCGAGTTCCATTCAAAGCTTCATCAGCCAGCTCAAACCCTTCAAACCATTCCTCTCTCCTGGCCCTTCTACATGCAGGGGGCTCGACATCTGGGCCCTTTCCCCAGCTGTCGGGGCTTTGAAATACTTATGCGTTGCAATCGACAAGTTGAGAAAGTGGCGGAGGTGGAGGTAGTGAGGAAGGTCACAGCTCGTCAGCCGTCAAGTTCTTCAAGGGACTAGTGTGCCATTTTGGCGTGCTGACGAGGTTATCACCGACAACGGCACACAGTTCAAGCAGCACCTTCATGCAATATACCCAAGACCTCGGCGGCAAAGTCATTTTAACACATTGCTCACCATGAAGCAATGGTCAAGCTGAGAGGCAAATGCTTGTAATCTTTGCGAGGCTTAGGACCAAGACCTTTGACAGGCTGCATAAAGTGGAGGCGCTGGGTTGATGAGTTCCGTGGTACTTTGGTCGTCGGGCCGGACGTAAATCGAACCACCGGCGGACACCTTTGCTTACGGTATCTGGGCAGAAGTAGTTCTCCCCGAACTCATATATGGGTCACCTCGATTGCTCGCTTATAGCGAGCTTGAGCAAAACAGCTGCGGCAAGATGGCGCAATGCTCCTTGAGGAAGATCGTCTTGACCGGCTGTGAGAGCAACGCTACCGACAAACCTTGCGCGCTATCATAACCGCAAGGTTCATGCGAAGCCTTGAGGAAGGCGACCTTGTCCTTCGGTCGTTCAATCGGCCAAGAATTCCAACAAGTTGGCGTAAAGTGGGAAGGCCCTTATCGGGTGTCTGAGTCACGGGCCGGCGCAGCCGCTAGAAGACCGAAGATGCCGTTCGGTGAGTAACTCTGGAACATTGAGCATCTTCGCAAGTTTCTATCCGTGGTAGCGGCTTGCCGGCCCCCGACAAGCCACCTTTTGTACAACATTGCCGATGATGCATGTAACCCTTTGTACAAAGCGGTATGAGACCACGAGCATAAATAAATGAAGCGGCGCCCTAAGTTATAGCATGCATGCTAGGTCGAGTCTAGTCCTTGGTTAGGGTTGATAGTGCTTAGCGGCGACTAACCCCTAGCTTAGAGGTGAGTGTGCGTCTCTTTGCCATTCTTTTGTCTTCTTTGGTTCGCAGGACTCACGAGATATCCTTGCCGAATCACTTGAGGGCGAAAAAAAGAAAGAGGGACAGACCGGCATCTAGACCCGGCAAGCCAGTATTGCGGGGGCATAGTCTGAATTCACCCACGGCAAACCAGAGTTGCGGGGCTACAACTTCAGATAAGTTCTTCACCTTATCATGCATTCCCTTATGGGTGAGGTATGTGAAACCTCGTTTTTCCCAAAGCTACCGTGCTCCCTAAAACTCTAGGCCCTAGGGCTCGTTCACGGGGCCAGGTTTGATCGTGGTCAGCGGCAGCAAAAGGATGAAAGAGAACTGAACCACCTCATCCCTACCTCCATAAAAAGCGTGAGAAAGGTCGAGTGAAGTAGGAAGGCGGCGGGGCTGTTGCGGGCAAGGAAATGTTTATCTTAGGGATATCAAGGATTTACTCCTTGTCGTGGGTTCTACCCATAAACAAATGACCAGCAAGCATCCCTTTTCACTAAAAACATTCCACTCAGGTACAACCCATGGGGAATGAAAAACATGAATGATGGGATTACAAGTTTTAAATTCAGCCAAGGCCCAAAGGCTTACAAGCTAAAAAGAGATAAGGTGTACGTAACCCCTTTCTTGTCCCTCTCCTCGGGAGGCAGGTCAAGGAGGCGAAAAGGGAAAAAGGCGCCTAGGCGGATTCACAGTGGCGAGGAGACACCAAGAGAACATCTCGGTGGCGTCCGAGAAGGCTGGATGGTGATGGCGGCCGAAGCGAGCTCGAAGGCGAGGCAGCGGGGCGTCGGCCGCGCGTCGGTGCCCAGCGTACTCGATCGGCCTTGCCGCCCACCCTCTTCCTCTTCGCAGCCTCCCACGCCCGGCCGCCCAAGAGGCGACCCGAGAAGTTCAGGAAGCCGGCGACCACGGATGATGGGAATTCGCCGGTGCCGCCGAGGCGGCGCTCGACACCTAATCGGACCCGTCATCCTGCCGCCCGCTACCCTCGTCGTCGCTGCCGCTGTCCTCCTCACCACTCCCTTGGGAGAGTCTTAGCTATCGGAAGAGCTCTCCGCAGCACCTTGCCGGGTCCCGAAGAGCCGAAGACTTTGTGGAGAGAGGCCGCCCTCCATCAACAGAAATGGAGAGTGAGCCCCTCCGTCAAGCGATGGATGTGTGACGTCTTCCATCCCGTCGAAGATACATCATGTGAGGGCTGGGAAGTCGCCAGCGAACTCGCGTACGCTGATCACAGACCCCTCATGTGCAGCCGCAATGACTCTGGCGGATCCAGCTCCATCTCCCGTGTGAATGGAGTCGGAGGCAGAAAGCTGCGGCGGCGGCGCAGCTGACAAAAAACTTGCAAGGTCATCCCAACATGGCCCTTCATGGGGGAGGAACTCTTGGCGGAGGCGAGGCGGCGCCGCCCGTTCTCCTCTTCCTGGCGCCTCGGCCTCGCCCTGGCCTCGGCCCCTCCCCTTCCCCCATGGTGGCTCTGCCACCGTGGGTGTAGGAGAAGGAAGGGCGTTGTTGGCGGCGACCCTCGCCCCAGTTGAAGGCGAGTATTCCCTCTCTCCATGGCGGATGGAGGGAAGCGAAGCTGAAGGAAGGAGAAGATGGAAGAATGCGGGGCGCCATCCCCCGCTCTTTATAAAGGAGCAGGGTGGGGGCTCGGCCGCCCGCTCAGCCAATCAAGGCAGCGGAGGCGCGAGGGCAGGACCAACCCACTTGCCCCAGCCGCGGCGGCCGGTTTCCTGCCTCCTCCGTCGCCACCCCAAGCGCATAGGCACCACGTGGCGGGCGTGCGGGACCAAGGTGACGGGTGAAGCGACCTCTCCCACCCGTGATCGTGGGGAGTGGATGCCTTGAAGACCACGCCTCGGCCCGTTCGATAAATGGGCGCGCCTCCGCCTCCCTCCGTTTATGGGAAAGGCGCGAACCGCCCCTTTACTCTGGCGTGGCGCATCGCGCGGTGCTCAGCCCACGCATGCCAACCACGTCCGCGCCGCCTCCCCACGCCGAGCCACGCGTGGGAGGCATGAAACTACAGGCGAAGAAGAGACTTACAGCGGTAAAACTACCCCGCCTGCCCGCGCACCGTTTTGGGCCTAGCCCAGCGATGCGATTAACGCTTACGTGTGGCCTAGGCCGGGGCTCTGTCGGTGTACAAAAAGAGGTACACTTTTGTACCCTATATGTCTGCGCAGGCGGTCTGAGCCATGGGCACCACCGCCTTGAGCAAGGCAAGGGAAGTGAGCCAAGGTAAGGTCGAGGCTCGAAAGGAAGCGAGCGGCGCTAAGACCAAGACCACAAAAGAGCAAAGGGGAATGACGGACTTCCCACAAGATCCTTGCCGGGAGGCGTTTTGAAAACCGGCAAGACCCTTGCAGTGGCAGCTCGCCCACACCTACAGGCGAATCACCCTTGAGTCCACTTGCCCCCATGGGGCAGGATTAGGGAGACATCCCGTGGTGGCATGCAGATCTTTGTGAAGACATTCAAGATCAGATACACACTATAGAAGATGGCGACCCTTGGCGGGATCCCAGCCAAGGAGGACCACAAGGCCCCGGCAAGAGCCTTGCAGGGGATGGCCAACGGCGCCCAGCAAGACCCTTGCGGGGGCTCTGGCGAAGCCCTTGCCAAGGACACCGTGGGAGTCACCACAGGCCCGCCAATCAAACCTCCACCACCGTTCGCATCAGCTGCCGACCCAACCAGTTGGGCGGGCACTGCGTGGTATAGCGGATCTTCATGGAGGCCCTGCTGCGCCACCTCAAGCTGCCTGCCTACATGGCACCACAGGCACCGCTGGCGGCGGCGTGTCGACCTGAAAGGAGCGAGCAGCCAGACGAGACAGGGCTCTCCCGTCCCGATAAAGCAAGGACACCTAAGAAAGAGCGCATTAAAGGCGCCTTGTCATGTGTCGAGGATAAACTTCGCATCACTGTACCCTTTCCACCTCCGTGTGCCCTTGGCAACCTTTTCCTATAAAAGGAGGCCCAAAGGCGACCAGGAGGAGGACTCGGCTTTGGATCTCCTCACGCCCCATTGCTAGTTCAAGAACACGGATAAACAAACCACCAAAGCAGGAGTAGGGTTTTACGCATCCTCGCGGCCCGAACCTGGATAAAGAAACCGTGCTATTTGTTTGATCCGCTCTTCTCACGACCCCGCGCCCCGCGACCGTAGTAGGGATTCTTGTGATTCCATAGGTGTCGTTCCCACCGACAAAGTCCGAACACTTCCACAAGTGCGGCAACCCAAACTTATAGCATTATATGCATCGGCTCCGAATCATGTCTTGGGTCAATAGTTGGGTTTGCCCGGCTCCCATGTTTTGGTACCTTCGTTCATTATATCGGCTATGGTAGCTGTGGGAGAACCACTACGATTGTGCCCGGTTGAGCTGGGTTGAGCACCTCGGTGGAAAGCTAAAACTGACCGTCATGATAGAGGCGAGGCGATGCGCTGTTCGAGAGGTTTTTCGGGTCCCTAAAGACTTATGCGCTTAGAGCAAGGAGTGGCATTGTCCAAGCCAAAGCGTGGATAAGCGCCCAATTGATCTTCCTAATACTAGGGGCTTCGCGAAATTTAAAATTCTAGAATTCTATGGCTAAGTGAGGTGTTCAAGCACTATAGTCCGATTGCCTTGTTCGTTCGTTGGCGCCTCCTCGAAGGACCCAAGAATGGAAACAAGAGCGCTCAAGTTTATCCGAACACCCTAGCACTTTCGTGGCATGGGGAGTGAAGCCAACCACTTGCCATCTCTCAAATTGATAAGCGGCGCACGAGAAGGTAATATTTTAAATTCACAAGCGTTGCTTAGCACATATGAACAAGTTCTCAGCGTACATGATAACAAATGCGAGTCTATTCAAAATTACATCTTTGGAGCATTCACCCACTATAAAGCGGGCACCCTTAGGGCGCCCTCATAGTACATTCGGGCTGCGATGCCCCTTGCCCGGCGGTGGCCGTCCGTCACAAGCTTCTCGGCATCCATCTTGCCCCGTGCACTTTAGCACGGGCAAGGGCCAACAGGCACCTTCAATCTGAGCGGGCGCTTGATGACTTCAATCCATGGACAGGCGTCCACCAGCCGCCGCACTAGACGAAGTAGCTCGGGAGCATGGCTTCCGTGAGCCACGGCCCGAACTATGAGGCCCTTATGGCCTGTTCGGCGACCTTGTGAGCTCGACCAGCTACTTCAGCTGAGTCGCTCGAGGGCACCGGATGTCCGGCCTCGACATCTGACACGAACACATTTTCGTCGAGCTCCCTCCTCGGCTGTAGAAACAGTGACAGCATCGGACACCTCTGGGGGCAGATCTGCGAATGCTCTGGAGAGCTCGGATTGACTAAGTAATAGACAATTCACTTTCACATGCTTGCTTTGCATAAAGAATGCCTTACCGCGCTATATTCTTTAATGATTCAATTTTACGGAGGGCTTTTTGGGCTTGGCCTTGGCGGCTTTGGCACTCTCAAGAGCCGAGGCAAGGCTGGGACTCTCGAGTCTTGAGTCATGCTCCAAACTCTCGTGTTTTCCACGAGGCACAGGGCTCTTGCCGCACCTCCGCCACCGCGCCTCCTGCTTCTCTCGCTCGGTGCGCTCATGGCAGCGCTTTGCTTTCGGCCGTGGGCACCGCTTCCTTGAGTCGCCACCTGCGTTAAGTGGCCCCTACAATACCATGTTAGTCTGTCATTTTTGCAACCAAATCATCACGCCCAATATCGACCCTATCCAAAATGAACTCGACGGTCCCCTGAGATAGACCGCATATTGAAGCGCTTTTGCAAGGTGGATATCATTACATCAACATTACATAATAGATGGGGATACATACATAAGGCACAAATGCCACAAGAATACATCAACATCATATACAAGATCAACATCCGACTACGGATGAAACATAAACAGAGGCTCAAACGACATCCACCCTGCTAGCCCAGGCTGCCGACCTGGAACCTATCCCCTGATCGAAGAAGAAGCAGAAGAAGAACTCCAATACAAGCAAACATCGCTCTCACGTCATGATCGCCATAAACCTGTACCTGCAACTGGTGGTGTAGTAATCTGTGAGCCACGAGGACTCAGCAATCCCATTACCATGGGTATCAAGACTAGCAAAGCTTAATGGGAAAGGAAGGGGTAAAGTGGTGAGGTTGCAGCAGCGGCTAAGCATATATGGTGGCTAACATACATAAATGAGGCGAGAAGAGAAACAAAGGCAGTGCGTCAACTAGTAATGATCAAGAAGTGATCCGAACTCCTACTTCGTCGAGACATAACCCGAAACCGTGTTCTCCTCTCGATCAACCCGAAAAGAGACACTCACAGTTCGCTCACGGTTGGTGTATTTTAGAAGAGTTTGCTTCAAGTTTACTACAACGGATATTAACAAATTCCCATATGCCACATAACGCAGGCACGGCTCTCGAAAGTTTATACCTGCAGGGGTGTCCCAACAGCCCATGATAAGCTCTCGCGATCAGCGAAGGATATTCCTTCTCCCGGAAGACCGATTAGTCTCGGAATCCGGCTACAAGACATTCGACAACAATAAAACAAGACCAGCAAAAGCCGCCCGATCTTGTGACAATCCCGATAGGAGCTGCACATATCTCGTTCTCGAGGGCAACACCGGATGAGACAGGCTCTGAGTAAAACCAATCCTCAAGTTGCCCCAAGGTGGCCCTTGAGCTCGGTTCGAACCAACACTTAGAGAAGCACGGCCGGGGGCTAAATAAAGATGACCCTCGAGAGGCGACTCCCAAGGGAAAAGTAGGTGGTGGTGAGGCAAATGGTAAAACCAATGTTGGGCCTTCTTTGGGAGAGTCTTATTCAAAGCGAACTGTCAAGGGGTCCCATAAATCACCCGACCGCGTTAGGGGCGCAAAATCCGGGAACATAATACCGACATGGCGGAAACTAGAGCGGCAAGAGTGGAACAAAACACCAGGCATAAGCCGAGCCTTCCACCCTTTACCAAGTATATAGATGCATTAATAATATAAGAGATATTGTGATATCCCAACAAGTAAACATGTTCCAACAAGGAACAACATCTCCATGTTCAACAAGGAACAAACTTCATCTTCACCTGCAACTAACAACGCTATAAGAGGGCTGAGCAAAGCGGTAACATAGCCAAACAACGGTTTGCTAGGAAGGGTGCAAAAGGTTAGAGGCTGACATGGCAATTTGGGATGGCTTGATAAGCAGGTAATAGGTAGCGCAGCATAGCGATAGAAACGAAGCAACTAGCATAGCAATGATAGTAGTGAGATCCAGGGTTGCGGTCATCTTGCCTGAAATCCGCAAGGAAGAAGAGCGAGTCCATGAAGAAGGCGAGCGGATGAAGCGAAACAAGCGTGAGCGAGCGAATCCTCACGATCATAGCAAGCAGGAACTAACAAGAAGAAGCACACAACATAGGTAAACACACCACACATGAACAAGACATGATGCACAACAAGAATGATGCATGACAAATCTAGATGAAGCTACTCATGGCAAGAGATGATGCAAACAAGAGCAACACATCAAAGCAAGTTTAAATGAGGCGGAAACAACATAGAACAATTCGGTAAGTCCTCATATGCAAATTTCGAAATTGGTCCAGATCTGAATAAACCTTATGTTCAAGTTGTTAAACAGCAAGTTAAGATGCACCACGATGATCTACGAAATTCTAGTCAAGTTACATATAAAGTTCATTAGATTGAACTCTGACCTAGAAGATATGAGCAAAACAAGATAAACATGGCATTGATGCAAAATGCATACAAACATCAAGCAAACACCTCAAAACAAGGATGCAACATGATAATATGAAACTACATGCAAAATCAAGCAAGTTTCATATAGAGCACACTCAAAAGCAGACAGCGGTTCAACACATACACAAAATACAAGTTATAGCAACAATCTGTCCATAACAGCAAGTAGGCATATTGCAAGCATCAAAACAACATGCTACATCATCTCAATATGAAAAAAAAGGCATGGGCATGATGTACAGGTAAAGCATTACAAAACATGAACACTGAGCTATCTCCAGAAATCACTAGAACATGCTCAAAATGACATGGCAAGATTGCAAATAATAACAGTTTCAGACTTTAGCAGAAATAACATCAGGTTGCAATGTTTAGAGCTATCAAACAACCTGTTACAGGAACTTATCATGGCAAACAAAGGCATGGCATGAATCTACTAATTGCATAGAACAAAAGTCCCTTACTGACCCTAAGCCAAAAAGGATCATAAAATATGATGGCGCCCATGTAAACATAGCAAGTTATATTACAGATTCATACATGGCAGGAACAACGATAAGTAGGCATGTTGGTGAGCTTGAACCACTCTCCACAGAGCAATACATGGCATAGCAAGGCAACCAACAGTAAGAAGGCATGACATAGAAGCTATAAATGGCAAGAAAAACATCATAGAATGCAAGGATCAACTACAACAACCTTGGCAAAATTGAATAACATGTAAACAACCTGCCAGGAAACATTTTATAGCAAAAGTAGAGCTCGATTGACTCAAGCTATGGCACTCCATAATTGCAAACAAGGGAATGGATGGATAGAGAATAACCATATGTTCAAAACATCCTTACTGAAGTATCTCAAAATAAGCATGGATCTCTCGGTAGCATCAAGTTAACATGGCATAAAAATATCAGCAAAACAGGGCTGAAATCAGCAACATCATGAAGCCTAGTTTGCATGCTTGTGCTAGTCACCACATTGATCACAAAAATACATGGCATACACCCCTGGAAAGATGGCATGGCATATTACAAAACACATGTAGGACTCAAGGTCATAGGATGCACACATCAATCATGGCAAAAATGACAAAAGTGCATGTTCTGATAAGAATCTGAAACTAACATCACATAGCCCTCTTCTAACAGCATTTCGGGCATCAAGATGAGCTCAAATGAAAATGATGCAATGAGATGAAATGATGTACTCTTCGAGACGAACATTTTGAAACATTACACGCACGAAACGAAGCTACGGATGCAGAGTTATGGCATGATGAAAATGCAACAAAATACTGGAAATCTGGGGACTTAGGCAATTACAGAGAGGGGGAAAGTCAACCTGTCCGGATCTGGATCGGATCTCGGCCGCAGAAGCGAGTTCGCCGGGGTGGGCGCGGAGAGCGAGGCGAGGCGGAGGAGGAGGTGGCCGCGCGAGGAGAACTCGTCGTGGTAGGCCTTGCAACCTGAAGCTGGAGAGGCCAGAAATGGCCTTCAAGCGATAGCAGCCAGCAAAGCTCTGGCAGCCAGGGACCAGGTTGGCGGCTAGAAGCGATCTGGTGGCCTGGCAGCAGCGCCGCAGGAGTGAGAGGCAGCCCAGGCTTCAGCCTGTGCCCGTAGCGCTTCATGCCTGAGACGGCAGGCCAGGCAGATGATGCGGCAACTCAGCGCCAGCGTCGAGAATGTGTGTGATGCTTGTGCAGTCGCCAGCGAGGCAGCAGGGAGGCGGGGCCGAGTCCAGTAGTCAGGTGGTCAGACCCGGGCCTTGGCCAGCCTTTCGTCAGGCCAGGCAGGCCGACTGAGCCTCAGCCAGGCCAGCCATGGCCGGTGTGAGGAGGAGAGAGGAGGCAGCTGCCACGTGGGCCTCTTGACGTGGAGAGAGAGCTGCTGGCAGGGGTGAGGTGGCAGCCCGGATTAGTCAGGCGGCGTGGAGGCTGGGCGTGTCCGGCGGATCGTGGACATGTCCGTGGCCTTGGAGGAAGGATTTGGGTTTCATCTGCGATTTGA
>JAHIAM010000658.1:0-36795 GCA_021605205.1 Aegilops longissima
GTGTCAAACCAGTCCGGCAATATTGCTCCACGGCTGCCGACCTGCGCTAGACACGTCGTCACTTTGTTGAGTCGAGCTCAACTTCTTCGGATCATCACCTCGGCAAGCCGAACAAGAGTCCGGCATCGTGAAGGATAAATCATCACCAACATCGCCGCCCCACGGATCACACGGAGCGGGCATACCGGCATCGCCGCACGGTCGCTTCATCAAGCCGGCATCGACCACGTCACGACCTGCATCGGCAGGGCCGCACTATTGCTTCTTCAAGCTGGTGTCCATCACGCCGAGCTACTTCGACATCTCGGCTGGACCGGGGGCTTCGCCATCTCTTCATCAACCTACTCCAGACACTTCAGCGTCACTAGCCGACCAGCTCCGTCACGTTAGCTGGACCGAGGGCTTTGCCTCGGCGAGCCAACCTTTGCCAGCATTGCCATGCCGTCGTTTTATCGCCCATCAGGCAATGGGTGCGCGGATCGAGTCCCAATTTTGGGAATCACCTTCCTTCGGATTGCTACAACAAATAAACCAGGCGCTATTAATCCCAGTATTTTTTGGGTTCATTCTTCGCAAGGAATTATTACTCTGGTTTGTCCATCATATGTACACAGGTCTATCAAATGGTGGCCGCATTAACGACAGTCGCATGGTGGTTCGGTCGGTTTCCGTACATAGTCCGTGACGCCGATCCAGAGCTCGGACCGACCTGTGAATTCAGGCTTTGCCACGCCTTTATCAAGATCACGCCGACGCCCTGATCGACATTGACTTCGGCGCCAGGCCATATTTCTTTTATTACTCACTTTGCATAAATTATTTATTATGCAACAAATTTTTTTAATTATCATTATTACTATTATCTCCAGTTTGCGCTATTTTTTGTGCACAGGAAAATGATCCGGGGACTACGGTGTCACTCTGCCGGTCTGCATTGACCGTGCTATGTCACCACTTCTGCGTGTCGAGCTCTCCGCTCCGCCACCTCAGGACCGGCTTGGGGGATGGAACCTTGTCCCGTATCAAGCTCGGACCGCGTCATCAATACCGAACACATTAACCAGCTAAGTCGCTTTCATGCTCAAAGCTTTAATTTCTAACTTGTGTTCGGTTCGACCAAGCATTATACTTTTCTGGAAAAATGTTGCTTGTAAAAAAATTTCTTGTCCAAACTTTGTTTGTGACGCATAAATTCAAATACCCAATTCATTTGGGGCTTCCTTCATGAAGCTTTTCCTCTTGCATATGATTATACTTATGCGGCTTCGTTCCTTGTTAGTGTATTACATACAATATGCACCATATTGACTTAGCGATTTGCAAGCTGGGTTGCCTCGCTCTGTGTTTACCCCTATGTTCCTGATTGTTCGGCTAGGGAGTAAAGGAGCACCTCTGCGATTGTCACGATCGGGTCATCCGAGCGGACCTCGGACTGGTGAAGCCGAAAGCTAAGCGCTCTTATAGTTTTCAATGATGGTGGCACACAACGGAACTCATGAGTACAAAAACCTATTGCACAAGTCTCATAATAACAATGAGCACCGAAGAAAGGTATCGGTGGGGTATTATTTTCTTCAAGATGCTTCTTACACTTCGCGATAGTATAGCATAAGTTCCCCGGCGCTTTGTGCGTTATAGCCTTATGGCCTGATTGCTGGTTATTGGAAACACCGTTGATATTCTCGATGATGGAGTACATAACACTTTTCGGTCCTTGACCGAAGAGGGAAAAGCCGACGGTCGGTTAAGACGCGTTTAAAGTTCGGTTGAACATAGATATGATATAAGTACTTCGGTACATGCAATCATTCTTTTACCCAAGTCACTTGGGGGCTCTTAAATTTATATGAGACGTTTTATGATAAGTGTTCTTCTTCTTAGTCGTTGCAAAGTTTTATTATTGTTATCTATCACTCCTTTTTTCGACATGAGTGTGTGGTCACTAGCCGGGGAGCCTAATTTCTCTCTCAAAGCTGCTAGAGTTTTGTTTGCTAAACTGGCCTAATGAGAAGTACTCCGCCCTCGAGATAGGAGGTTGAAGCCGTAGGCTGACCCGCTTGAAGTCTTGAGATAGGATGTATCATGTTAAAGCACGACAGAAGCACTTCTTTTGCTAAGGCCAATTTTCGGATTGGCACCGAACACTTGATCTCGTTCGGACGTCAAGTTTTTACTGATGTTTTTTTGGTTTTCCAAGCTTATGGCACTTTTTAAACTATTTGTGTGTTTTTAGCAGAAGTCTCGCAGTGCAACGCCGGGCACCTTTAGAGATTCGGCAAAAACATTCTCGGATATAGCTATATATGCATCGGTTTCGAATTGTGTCTTCGGTCAATAGTTGGGTTGCCCGGCTCCTGCGCTTGCCTCCTACGTTTCGCTTTGTTCGGCTAGGTGTGCAAAGGGAGAACCACTGCGATTGTGCTTCCAGCTCACATGGTTAAGCACCTCATTGGAGAAAGCGGCTGATTGTCACAATAAGCGTAAACTGGTCGGTGATCCGATGGCGGTGTTAAACGACGGGCCATTCATAACAATGGTCAAGTGTTTCTGGCTTGACCTCGATCGTCGCCGAACACTACCGGGGGCTATTAACTGGCCTCCCAAACTAAATCCTCGATATTTTGCTCTTACATTGGAGCTGAGGTTTCAGGATCATGCTTAGCATGACAACCCAAAGAAAGGAACCGATAGCGGACTATTTTCTTTGGAAGACATTTCTTCTGTTAAACAGTAATATAACATATCTCTCTGCGTACCTTTGTTTATAAATCCGTATGGCCAGATTGCCTTGTTTGTTGTAAATCTTTTCCCTCATAAAGGCTTTATAAAGTAGGACAAACACTCGTTGGCTATTGGTCGAGGAGGTGGAAGCCCATGGTCAGTCAACAAAGTTTTGTACAATGCGGATCCGAGCATTAATGACGTAAACTACTTGGATACATAGAGTCATTACACATAGTTTGTGATTTTACTATGGATATCAATCCCTAATTCGGCCACCCGTGCCCGCATTAAGGCTCGGGGGCTACTGGGCTTCAGGCTTATTATTTACAAATATTTAAGGGGCACATCGATCCCCTGATCTGGTGTTGCCAACCGACCAGTGTCTCGGGGCTCTTGCATTGCACGACCAATGCGAGAAAATTTTAAGTGTAATACAGTCTCCAAGGAGATTTTGATCCTCAGGTTGGTCGGCCGCACCCAACCTGAGTCTTGAGGACTGAGCACGCCGCTTTTTGTGTCCCAAAGTATCTGCCGATCTAGGACTTGATCCTCAGACCGATTTTGCAAATCAACCTGAGTCTCAGCAGCTACGGGGATCAGCAGTCTTATGTCATCCTTCATGTGCATCTCGGGTTTTAGACCGATACCTACCTTAAGGGCTACTGGCTATGTATCTCGGCAGAGAATAAATTGCACCAATCAAAAATATTGACAAAAATCAGCCCACATTCGGGGTGGTGCACCACCTCGGAAGCAGTCTGGCATAAAGCTCGGGCGCTAGTGGCTGGCTCCATAGAGGGCATTTCCGGCGTTGGAGCTCGGATACATAGTCCGGAGTTGGAGCTCAGATATAGTCCGGCGTTGGAGCTCGGATACAGTCCGGCGTTGGAGCTCGGATACAGTCCGGCGTTAGAGCTGGGAAGCAGTCAGACATTGGTGCTCGGCTGCAAAAGATACCTCAAATGCAGTCCGGCGTTGGAGTCGGACGCAAGAGGACGCTGTCGCCCGGGAACAACTTCAAACCCGAGGTGTGGCCTAAAAATAACAAGGCATTGATAAAGGCCGGAAACTTAAAGGGGCTCCTCGGATACCCGACGTGTAAACTCGTCGAATGCATTTCGGCGATCCTCAAGATCGAAGATGAGAAGATTTGTTGAACCAGTATTCAAGACCGACGACTGAGGATGAAGAACGGTTCGGAAGAATCGTGGAGCGTCCCTAAACTTGAAGACCGGTTTAGGGGCCTACTGACGGTGTCCTGGACTAGGGGGTACTCACCATGTCATCTCCCGATCTGTTAGATTGGGCCGAGGACCCCCATGGCCGTATACTCATGGGCCAGTCCGGACAGCTGCCGCATACAAGGAAGATTCCGCAAGACTTGGCGATCAAGACAAGGACTACTCCCCCACCGGCGTATTCGGCTAGGACTCTTGTTATCCTAGGCCTCTGGTGCATTATATAAACCGAGGCCAGGCTAGTCGATAGAGATATATACAACAATCATACCATAGGCTAGCTTCTAGGGTTTAGCCTCTCTGATCTCGTGGTAGATCTACTCTTGTACTACCCATATCATCAATATTAATCAAGCAGGAGTAGGGTTTTACCTCCATCGAGAGGGCCCGAACCTGGGTAAAAACATCGTGTCCCTTGTCTCCTGTTACCATCCGCCTAGACGCACAGTTCGGGACCCCCTACCCGAGATCCGCCGGTTTTGACACCGACAGCAGGATCGAGGCAAACCCAGACAAGATCAAGGCTATTGAGCAGATCGAGGCACCCAAGCGGATCAAGGATGTGCGTCGGCTCACTGGCTGCATTTGCCGCCATGAACCGGTTCATCTCCAAATCCGCCGAGCGCGCCCTTCCCTTTTTCAAGATCTTGAAAAAGGTGGGCCCAATGGAGTGGACCCCAGAAGCCGAGGCCGCGCTGCAGGACCTGAAGAAATACCTTTCCTCCACGCTGATACTAGTTGCGCCTAAACCACAAGAGCCATTGCTGATGTATCTAGCGGCGATGAATCAAGTGGCAGCGCTGCACTAGTGGCGCAGAGGGAGGTCGACGAGCAGGCAGCAATGTCGGCAGGACCAGCAGAGGGCGAGCCGAAGATTCCTCCGGCAGGGCCCGGTGGCGACGAGGCGCGGCCCCCGGCGGAGTCTGGTGCCACCAAGGTGACGCCCGCGCGGTCGAGTGAAGTGGTGCCCAAGAAGAAGGTGATGCAGCACCCAGTTTACTTTGTCAGCTCCCTCTTGCAGGGGGCTAGTTCAAGGTATTCCGGTGTTCAGAAATTGCTCTTTGGCCTCCTTATGGCCTCGAGGAAGCTGCGTCACTACTTCCAGGCCCACGAGATCACTGTCGTCACCCGCCTCCTGTTGCAACGGATACTGCACAACCCAGACACAACCGGAAGGATTGTGGAATGGGCCATGGAGCTGTCAAGCTTCGGCTTAAAGTTTGAGAGCACCTCGACAATTCAGAGCAGAGTCCTGGCGGAGTTCATCACGAAATGGACCTCGACGCCTGACGAAGAAATCCAGGAGATGACTCTCCCCGGCAAGGAGGCAGACTGTAACTGGGTCATGTACTTTGATGGAGCATTCTCGCTGCAAGGCGCCGGTGCCGGCATGCTGCTTGTCGCACCCACCGGAGAGCACCTCAAGTACGTGGTCTAGATGCACTTCCCCAGGGAGATGTCCACCAACAACACCGCCAAGTACGAGGGATTGCTTGCCAGTCTCAGGATCGCGGCAGACCTCAGAGTCAAGAAGCTCATCGTCAGGGGTGACTCGCAGCTCGTTGTCAGGCAAGTCAACAAAGATTATCAGAGCCCACTGATGGAAGCGTACGTAGATGAGGTGAGGAAACTGGAGGAATGCTTTGACAGTATCCAGGAGGAGCACGTCCCCCGAGTGGAGAATGACGTCGCCGATTACCTGTCGAAGCATGCCGCATTCAAGCTACCTGTGGAACCAGGTACCTTTTTTCTCCGGTTAACTCAACCATCCGTCGATCCATCAGCAGGGCAGAGCAAGCGGAGAAAATCAGGTTCCGGCAAGTACTTTCCTGCCGAGCCCCCTGGGGCCGCCGACAAGGGTACTGCCGCGGACGCTGAGCCTGCCCAAGAGCAATTGACTCCAGCTCGGCGTCAGGCCCTGGCTGTAGAGACAGTCTCTCCCATGGCGGAAGAGATGCCTTTAGTCCTTGCCGTCGAGCCCCAGGCTCCGGCATGGGCGCAGCATACCGTCCAATTCCTCTAGATGGGGGAGCTTCCCGAGGAGCAGGAAGAAGCGGAGAAAGTAGCCCGTCGGTCCACCCTGTACCAGTTCGTTGATGACGTCCTATACCGGAGAAGGCCAAACAATGTGAAACTCAAGTGCATCCCCCGGGAGGAAGGACTGGAGCTGTGGGTAGAGATACATGGAGGCATATGTGGCTCCCACATAGGGTCAAGCGCCCTTGCCGGGAAGGCGTTCCGGCAAGGTTTCTTCTGGCCCACCGCCCTCCAGGATTTGACGGCGCTAGTCACCAAGTATGAAGCGTGCCAGTTCCATTCAAAGAAGCTTCATCAACCAGCTCAAGCCCTTCAAACGATCCCTCTCTCCTGACCATTCTCGGTCCGGGGGCTCGATATACTGGACCCCTTCCCCCGCGCCGTCGGGGGCTTTGAGTACTTGTACGTTGCAATCGACAAGTTCACAAAGTGGCCAGAAGTGGAAGAAGTGAGAAAGGTGACTGCTCAGTCAGCTGTCAAATTTTTCAAAGGACTGGTCTGCCATTTTGGTGTGCCAAACAGAGTCATCACCGACAACGGCACGTAGTTCACAAGCCACACCTTCATGCAATACATTCAAGACCTCGGCAACAAGGTCTGTTTTGCTTCCGTGGCACACCCACGGAGCAACGGCCAAGCGGAGAGGGCAAATGTTGAAGTGTTGTGAGGCCTGAGGACAAAGACTTTTGACAAGCTGCACAAGAGCGGAAGGCGCTGGATTGATGAACTGCCGGCGGTTCTTTGCACAAGAGTCTCGTCCTTGGTTAGGGTTGATAGTGCTTAGCGGTGGCTAACCCTAGCTTAGAGGTCGAGTGCGCGTCTTTCTGTTCTTCTCTGTCTTCTTTGGTTCACATGACACATGGATATCCTTGCCGAGCTGCTTTGGAAGAAAGAGGACGGACCGGCGCCCAGGCCCAGGCAAGCCAGTATTGCTGAGGGCTACAAGAGCAAAGATCCACCCGTGGCAAGCCAAGGTTGCCGGGGGCTGCAGATTTAGATAAGTTCTTTATCCCTTATCATGCATTTCATTATGGACTGAGGTATGTGAAACCTCGTTTTATGCTTAGGCTACCGTGCTCCCCTCACTTCGGACCCCAGGACTCGTTTCCTGGGACCGAGTTTCGTCGTAGTCGCGGGAGCAAGGAAATGAAATGAGGAGCCTAAGCCCACCTCATCCCTGCCTCCGCCAAGCGCGTGAGATAGGTCGAGCGAAGTGGGGGGGGGGCGGCAAGGCCTGTTGCCGGGCGAGAAAACATTTATCTTAAAGGTAACAAGGATTTACTCCTTGTCGTGGGTTTTACCTACGAATGAAAAGCCCGACAAACATCCCTTTTTCATTAAAAAAACATTCCGTACAGGTACAGTTCATACGAAATGAAAAACATGAGCAAGGGGATTACAAGTTCTATAGTTAACAAAGGCCCGAAGGCTTACAAGACTAAAAGGAGATAAGATGCCCGTAATCCCTTTCTTGTCCCTCTCCCCAGGAGGCAGGTCAAGAAGGCGAAAGAGCAAAAGGTGCGCCTAGGCGAGCTACGAGCAGCAGAGAACACCTCGGTGGCCGCCCACGGGCGGGCCGGTGATGACGATGGCGGGAAAGGACCTGGAAGACGAGGCGGCATGACCGGCAATACACGATGAAGGCGTCGGTGCTCGCGTACTCCGAGTTGATGGCCTTGCCGCCCGCCCGCCCTCCTCCTCTTGCGCAGCCTCCTGACGCGAGCCGCCCAAGGAAACGGCCCCGAGAAGTTCAAGAAGCTGGCCCCGCCCCCGGCAAACTCCTGCTGGAGGAGCGGCCAGGTGCAGATGCTGCTGCTGCCGCACCCGCCCAGGCGCGAGGCGTCCAACGCCTAGTCGGACTCGTCCCCGCTGCCTGCCCCGCTGTCCTCCTCGTCACTCTTGCTCAAGGAAGAGCTTCCATCGGAGGAGCTCTCCACGCAGCACTTCGGGCGAGTCCCGAACTCTCCGAAGACCTTGACGAAGAGTAGGCCGTCCTCCATCAATTTGAAGTAGAGGACGAGCCCTGCCGTCAGGCTGTGGATGCGAGCAAACGTCTTCCACCACGACGGAGGTACATAACGTGAGGGGTGGGGAACTCGACGTCGGCCCATGTACCGCTGTTCCCGCAGCCCCTCATATGCAGCCGCAACGATTGCGGCGGATCCAGCTCCATCTCCCGCGCAAATGGAGTCGGGAGGCAAAGGCGACGGCGCGGCGGCCGGCGTAACCTGACGAAGAATTCGCAGGGGTTGTCCCCAGCTTGGCCCTCCATCGGAGGAGGAGCTGCAGGCGGGGGCGAGGCCGGCGCGCTACCCCGTCCTCCTCTTCCCCAAGCGCTGCGGCCTCTGCCCATGGCCTCGCCCCCTCCCCCTTCCCCGCGTGGCCGGCTCTGCCACCACGAGCGCAGGAGGAGGAGGGACGCGTGTCGAGCGGCGACCCTCGCCGCCACCATCGAAGGACCGGGATTTCCTTTCTCCATGACGAATGGAAGGAAGGAGCAAAAGCATAAGGAGGGAGAAGATGGAAGAATGCGGGATGCCATCCCCCCTTCCCGCTATTTATAAAGGACCGGGGTTGGGGCTCGGCCGCCTCGCTCGGCCAATCAAGACACGGGAGGCGCAGGGAACCAGGACCGACCCGCTGCCCCAACCAGCGACGGCCCGGTTTCCCGCCTCCACCGTTTGCCACCCCAAGCGCATGGGAGACGCGTGGCCGGTGTGCAGAACTCAGGGGGCAAATGAGGCGACCTCTCCCCACCCCATGATCATGGGGAGTGGATGCCTTGAAGACCGCGCCTCGTCCCCATTCAGTAAATGAGCCGCGCATCCACGCCTCCCTCCTTTTACGGGGAAGGCGCAAGCCGCCTCTTTACTGCAATGTGACGCATGCTTGCAGAAAATGCCCCACGCATGCCACCCATGTCACGCACGCCCCTCCACACCGCACCGCGCGCGTGGGTCGTGGGAAGCGCAGCGCGCGAAAAGTCTTACCGCGGTAAAAACCGCCCCGCCTGCCCGCGCACCATTTTGGGTCTGACCCAACAACGTGTCGCGCTTGTGTGTGGCCCAGGACCGGGGGCTCTTGTCGGTGTACAAAACTAGGGGCACACTTTTGTACCCCTTTACCTGTGCACGGGCAGTCGGAGCCACGCCCACAGCCACACCAAGCAGAGCGGAGGAGGTGAGCTGAGGTAAGACCGAAGCCCAAGACAAAGAAAAGCAACAACAAGGACCAAGACCACAAAGATCAGATGGGCGAAGCAGGTTTCCCCGGCAAGGATCCTTGCCGGGGCAGCCCCAGCAGCCCCGGCAAGACCCTTGCCGGGGCAGCTCGCCCACGCCAGCCGAGCGAGCCACCCTCGAGCCCACCAACACTCAACACATGTGTTGGGACAGGGCTCGGGAGGCACCTCTGTGGTGGCATGCAGATCTTTGTGAAGACGAAGAATAGTCAAGATCAAGTGAGGATGGGAAGGCAGCCATCCTCGCCGAAGGAACCCACAAGACCCCCGGCAAGATCCTTGCCGGGGACGCCTACGCGCCACGGCAAGACCCTTGCCGGGTCACCCGGCAAGCCCTTGCCGGGCCACCCGGCAAGGCCCTCGCCAAGCGCGCCAGCAGGGCCACCATCAGGCCCGCACCAGCCAAGTCTCCACCGCCGTTCGCATGCAGTTGCCAGCCCAACCAGCTGGGCAGACACCTGCGTGGCTACATGCAGCCCTTCATGGAGGCTCCTCCACCGCGCCACCTCAGCTGCCTGCCTGCCTACATGGCACCGCATGCACCGTTGGCCAGGGCGCGTGTCAAAGCCTGGAGGAGCGGCGATGGACGGGACGGGCCTCGCCCCCGTCCCCAATAAAGTGAGAGGACACCTAAGCGATGCATTAAATGCACCTTTTCCTGTAATCGAGGATAACCTCGTGCCATCAGAGACCTTTCCACCTCCTGTGCCCTTGGCAACCCTTTTACCTATAAAAGGAGGCCCGAGGCGACCAGGAGAAGGATTCGGCTTTTCGGAGTTCGTTACGCCCCGTAGCTAGCTCAAGAACACAGAATACATCCACCAAAGCAGGAGTAGGGTTTTACACATTCTCACGGCCCGAACCTGGATAAACGAACCACGTGCTTCTATGTTAGACCCGCTCTTCTCTCAACCCCGCGCCCCGCAACCGCAGTAGGGATTCTTGTGATCCCATAGGTGTCGTTTCCCACCGACAGACTGGTTCCGATCCCCCGCCCTAGATCAGCTCGAGGAGCTCACTTTTGATGATGGGCATATGCGCTTGCTGCCAAGTTCAGGAACTGCCATCCCCCCTTAATGACGTGCCCGCTCTTATTCTACCACGACTAAAGCACCTCGAGCTCGTCGCCGTCTGCCTCCCAAACGGTGACATGGAGCACCTGCTCCATGGCTGTACTGCACTCGAGTACCTTCATCTTCAGGCGATCAATGGGTTGAGTAGATTACTCATCACCTCCATGACTCTCAGGACTATTTATGTGTGTTGCTGGTGCAGCAAGAATACATCACAAGATGTGTACCATGGTATGGTCATTGAGGACACACCTGCACTTGAGAGATTACTTGTAGTTGATCAAGAAGGTCCAACAAGAATCAATGTCATTTCTGCTCCGAAATTGACAGTGGTGGACTACTCGCCTCACAAATACTCCGAACATGTTATTGGATCCACACCCGTACAGGTACAATAGCCACCTTCTACCGCCCCTTCTACAGATTAACATTATTTCTCATTTTGAAGATGTATGTTCGTCTATCATCCAGAAAATGATTTCGACAAGCTTGACCCCGAAACTGCACAAAGTGAAGGTCTTGGCAGTAGAATCTATCGGCCCCAACTTGGAGAAAGTTGTCAGTTTCCTGAGATGCTTTCCGTGCCTGGAGAAGCTCTATATCGGGGTGATGTTCCTTTCCTGTTAAATGGTAACCATAAGGGAGTTCAATTTGTGACACCTTTTTTCCATGTTTACAATGACAATGTACTACGATCTCTGAAGGATTCTTTTGGAGGATTTCAGTACATACATGTCCCCCCCCCCATATTGCTTGATCCATATGGTTACAATCTATAAGCATTTCTCCTTTCGATTCATCTGTAGTAGTTTTCTTAGGGAACTTTTCATCCACTACAACCTCTTGTGAAGATGGCTACATTTTTCTAGATTGTATTCAAATGCCCATGTTATTCATGTCAGATTAAAGATGGCATGTTAGTGCATTTTACAAATCCTACAAACAAAATAGGCATGTAGTAGTGTTCAAAACTGCATGTAGGCACTAACACATTTTCTTCCTTTACAGATAAAATTAGGCCCAATGCATGATAATGTGATACAATATAACAACCACGTCGAATGCCTAGATGTGCATCTCTCAGAAATTACTTTAAGCTCGTACCGAGGGACCTTACCGGAGATTATATTCGCCAGGTTCTTTGTTGTCAGAGCAAGGGTGCTGAAGTTATTGAGGTTTGCCCTACATTTATTTTGCAAAAATGAATGGTTTGTTGATCAACGTCGATGGCTCGGAACAATGGAATAGGCTTAGAAAATGCTGAATTTCATTTTGGAACTTCAGATGACAAAGTAATCGGAAGTCATCGTGTCAACCCCATACATGACTTCTTAGTGGCTGACCCGTTTGCAAAAGTTATGAGGTTTCGAAACCAGACTTAATTAGAAGTGGTAACATTAGTTTCAACCTCTTTGATATCCATGTTCAGTGGACCAGCGCGAGCGTTTGTAGCTGATGAGCTGATCTTCATTTCTAATATCAGTTTGAACCTTGTAATCTTCAAATTTGAGCCATATAACTCTAGAATTTGAACCTTGTAATATTTCGAGCTTTTGTGGTACAATCGTTGAAATGGCATCGTATGAGACTCGTATATTGGTAGCACTATTTTGACCTTTATATGCAATGGTCTTAGATTTTATTAACCATTCTGAATCTGTTTACCTTGTCGATCTCATAGCACACAATCTGTATATCTAACTTGACTGCGATCTTTGACATTATTGCACACGGTTGGTTTCTTCAACCGTGTGCCCTGTAGAGCACATAATTAATTATCGTACTTGAGTGTCCATCATCACCCTTCTGTGTAACTTTGACCTCATCACCCACGGGTAAACTTATGACCGAAGTCATTCCACACACTTTGTTTTTACAAAGCTTTTTACCAATAAACGCCCATGATTTATCCCTCTTCTAGCTGACGAGTGGCCAAACTAGCCGGGCGGGAAGCTTGCGTGGTAAACTGCACAGTAGCGCGAGAACAAGCTCACCAATGATAAATTTGGCGCCTCTTCGAGCCCACGCATGGTCAAACGAAATGCATGTGGTGTGGGGTTGTCAAGCACGCACTGGAATCCTCCAGTATGAACGTTGTGACAAGATGTGACGATTACAGGCCGGTCGGCCCCCATTTCTTACAGCGGCCATTTAACCCTTGTGTCTCTTCAACCTTTCGATCTTGCACCATCATTGCAAGAAGCACACCCACCACAACAAATTCTTAGAGGTATCCTATGCGGCTCCAATGGTGCTCCGAGCGGCTGCCGTCGTCGAGCAGCAGTTCACCATGCATGCCGTGGTGGACACCCAGAGAAGGTTCACGGACCTCTCATGGTGTACATCAACAACCCGGTCTAGGTGGAGCACTCCATCCACATCATGGAGTTGTTGCTTGCCGAGGAGAAGTACAAGGTGGTCGGGTTCGACCACGAGTACACCCGTGCTCGTGCCGGGTCTCGTCCCAAGGTCGCTGTCGCACAGATGTGCGTGTGCAGCCATGTCCTTGTCTACCACTACTGCCTGGCCACAAGGCCTTGCGAGCATTTTGCCAGTTTTGTCAACAGCCCCACTACATGTTCACTACGGTGAACATCACCAATGATGTACAGGTGCTCAAGAATTCGGGCATCACCTGCCGGAATCTTGTCGACATCCAGGGCCAATACAAGATCTGGGGTAGCAAGGAGCATGAGAAGGACTCACTGGTTCACCTCACCAAGGCCATCATTGACCTCTACTACAAAGACATGAAGGATTTGCAACAAGGACAAGCGTGCATGGCAGTCGCCCTGGACGGAGAAACTCGACAAATCTCACATCATGTACGCGGCCAAGGAGGCGTACAGGAGCTACGAGATGTACAAGCGGATCGTTGACATGAGGAAGTGCCTCCTTCCCCTGAACGGCCAGGGATCCAGTCGGAAGCAGAGCAATGGAAAGCATCATCGCAACAAGAAGTAGATGATTAGATCCTCGTTTCTGTTAGTTTAGTATGCATGTAATTGCTTACTTTGGTGTGTGGAAATGTTATGTGTGTAGTCGCTTGTGTAATTGTATGTTGAATTTGGTTATGCAATGCTGTCTTTTTAAGTATATATGATGATGCTCTGTAGACAGAGTGTAGATGTTGTGCGGACAAAGAAAATCACATCCCACACGGACTAAACAATGGAAACTATCAGTGATGTTTTCATCAATCACTCACAATTGTATACCAGCAATCATTTGCTCACAACACACACTGCTTGTTAACAGGAATCGTCTGTGTTGTTATCGGTCTTCCCACACGTTTCCGATTACAGACCTATTTGCTGCGTATCACACACATCTTGTTAAGTTGAACCGTTTATGTTCTCTTATCTCAATGCAAACAGTTCATCTGAGTGAACTGTATACCGTATATCGCACACACCTTCATCTGGCTGCCCGTTTATGTTGTTCCGCCTCATCACAAACAGTTTATCCGAGTGAACTGTATGCCATGTATCGCACACGCCTTCATCTGCCTGCCCATTTCTTTTGTGATGACGGATGCATCAAACACGATTCAGATTTTTTGATGGTTTTTTACACCATCGTTTGCGATTATTGCATCGCACACAGTTTCGTCGAAGGGTCTCTTATCGTAGTGTCGCATTAGCAGCATCCTGCAGTAGTGTTGGTTCCCCATAAGATGACATTTGTCCCACTATCTTTGGTAGACCTTTCTTGAACACTGTCAATGCCACCATAGATTGTCATAAATAAACCGTCAGTGTTAGCTTTGGTGATGAGTCTCATGAATTTAATTTTCCCAAGTTTAATAGACAACCTCATAAGAAAGAATTGCCTAGTAAGGATGAAATAATTGGTCTTGCTTCTACTGCTGTGCCTCCTACTGATCCACAAGAAAAATATTTGCTAGACCATGAAAATGATATGCATATACATGAAAGAAATGAAATAGATAAAATATTCTTTGAACAACGACCTCTGCTTAAACACAACTTGCCTATTGAAACTCTAGGAGGTCCTCCTCCACCTAAAGGTGATCCTGTGTTTGAATTAATACAATTTCCTGACACTTTGAACTATGCCTATCTTGATGAGAAAAGGATATATCCTGTTATTATTAGTTCTAACCTTTCAGAACATGAAGAAGAAAGATTATTGAAAATTTTGAATAAGCACCGAGCTACTATTGGATATACTCTTGATGATCTTAAGGGCATTAGTCCCACTCTCTGTCAGCACAAGATTAATATGGAACCTAATGCTAAGCCTGTTATTGATCATCAACGATGTTTGAATCCTAAGATGAAAGAAGTGGTAAGAACTGAAATACTAAAGCTTCTGTAAGCAGGTATAATCTATCCCATAACTGATAGTAGATGGGTAAGTCCTGTTCATTGTGTCCCTAAGAAGAGAGGTATTACTGTTGTTCCTAATGATAAGAATAAACTTCTTCCACAAAGAATTGTTACTAGATATAGAATGGTAATTGATTTTAGAAAATTAAATAAAGCAACTAGAAAATAACATTACCCTTTGTCTTTTATTGATCAAATGTTAGAAAGACTATCTGAGCACACACACTTTTGTTTTCTTGATGGATATTCTGGTTTTTCTCAAATACCTGTTTCACAACCTGATCAAGAGAAAACCACCTTTACTTATCCTTTTGGAACTTATGCTTATAGACGTATGCCTTTTGGATTATGTAATGCACCTGCTAACTATATTCTCTCATTTTTGTGAAAACATTGTTGAGGTTTTCATGGATGATTTTTCTATTTATGGAACTTCTTTTGATGATTGTTTAAGCAACCTTGATCGAGTTTTGCAGAGATGCGAGCAAACTAGTCTTGTCTTGAATTGGGAGAAGTGACACTTTATGGTAAATGAAGGTATGTCTTGGGGCATAAAATTTCTGAATGGAGTATTGAGGTGGATAAAGCAAAAGTTGATGCAATTGAGAAAATGCCATGTCCTAGAGATATTAAAGGTATTCGTTGTTTTCTCGGTCATGCTGGTTTCTATAGGAGGCTTATTAAAGACTTCTCTAAAATTTCTAGGCCTCTTTTACAAAAGGATGTTCCATTTGTTTTTGATGATGATTGTGTTGAAGCCTTTGAAACACTTAAGAAAGCCTTAATTTCTGCACCTATTGTTCAACCACCTGATTGGTACTTGCCTTTTGAAATTATGTGTGATGCTAGTGATTATGTTGTTGGTGCTGTTCTAGGATAAAGAGTTCATAAGAAATTAAATGTTATCCATTATGCTAGCAAAACTCTAGACAGTGCCCAAAGAAATTATGCTACTGCTGAAAAAGAATTGGTAGCAGTTGTGTTTGCTTGTGATTCTAAAATTACTACTCACACTGATCATACAACTATTAAATATCTCATGGGAAATAAAGATGCTAAACCTAGACTCATTAGGTGGGCTATGTTGCTACAAGAATTTGATTTACATATTACTAATAGGAAAGGAGCTGAGAACCCCATAGCTGATAACTTGTCTAGGTTAGAGAATATCCTTGATGACCCACTACCTATTGATGATAGTTTTCCTGATGAACTACCTCATCACCACCACCACCTTCTTCATCACAAAAGGAGACTTGAGTTCATGGTATGGACACTCCCCTTGGCTTGTGCCAAGCTTTGGGAGGTGTCGGTGATTGTAACACCACCACTATCTTTGCCCTTATCTATTTTAGTTTGATCTTTAGTTATCTTTTGATTTAGTTGAATAAAAGTTTAGTTCGATCCTTTCTTTTCGAGTGCTTGCTTAGTGATCTATCTATGTAATCATGTCTGAGATATATAATAAAGTTTAGTTTATGCTTTGCTTTCTTTAATTTTAAGTTTCAATAAAAAGAAAAGGAAATAAATGAAAAAAAAGAGATCATATGCTAATCTTATGGTGAATAATGACATCACCTAAGGAAAAGTATAAGTGGTAAAATTTATTGGAGATTGAGAAACATAGCATTGGTCAATGATGCAATTCATGAAAGAATTAATAAGGGAAGAGGAGATTCACATGCAAATACACTATCTTGGACATATTTTATGATTGTGAGCCCCCATCAAAATATTATATGTTAAAATTGTTGACGTTGGACAAGGAAGACAATGTAATGATTTATGCTTATTCATATTCACATAGAAGTTATATTGGCATAGATCCTTTAACATGTGGTGCTTGCTCAATATCTTTTCTAGCCAAAAATACCGCACTAAGTAGAGATACTACTTGTGCATCCAAAACCCTTAAACCCAAATCTTGTTTTGAGAATCCACCATACCTACCTATGGATTGAGTAAGATCCTTCAAGTAAGTTGTCATCGGTGCAAAAAGGGAATAAAAATTGCTTCTAAATGTGTCAAATTATTTAGTGTAAGAGAAAATTGAGCGTTGTACGAACTTGTGATGGAAAAATAGTAAAAGTGACAGACTGCATAATAAAGGTTGATATCATAAGGGGAAATACAACATGACGTTCTTTTGCACTAAGAGTATGAGCATACAAACAAAAAGTGCATGGCAACCTCTGCTTCCCTCTGCGAAGGACCTATCTTTTACTTTTATGTATTTACTTTTATGCAAGAGTCAAAGTATTCTTCTCTATTCCTTTTTATTTTCTCTTTTTGCAAGCACCATGTGGCGAGGAAAGATCTAGGCACATATATCCAGTTGGATATGCGTGGGCATGAGTTATTATTGTTGACATCGCCCTTGAGGTGAATACGTTGGGAGGCGAAACTATAAGCCCCTATCTTTCTATGTGTCCGGTTGAAACTTTTTGCTCATGTGTATGCGGTGAGTGTTAGCAATCATAGAAGACTATATGATGGTTGAGCATGTGGACTTGCCAAAAGGCTCCGATACGTGACCCTTCCTGAAAACATGATGAATTGTAGTTGCAAAGTTTATTGAGAACATAGTTTGTTGGTTTTCAATAATGTTTATGCTTTATACTTCAATGTTGTGATGAATTGTTACCTGCTCATGAGAAGTTAAATGATAGAAGTTATGTGATAAAGTTTTATGATAAAGTTCATTACTGTTATAATAATATGCATGATGCTTCTATGTCCATATTTTGTTTTTGTCGACACCTCTCTCTCTAAGCATGTGAACATGTTTTTCGATTTTGGTTTTCGCTTGAGGACAAGCGAGGTCTTAGCCTGGGGGAGTTGATACGTCCATTTTTTGTCATGTTTTCCTACTGTTATTCATAATGTTTTTGTGCATAATAATGCTTTTTGGCGTATTTATAATGCCTTTTATCCAATAATATGCAAGGTTTACACAAAGAGGGAGAATGCCGGCAGCTGGAATTCTGGACCTGGAAAAGCTATGTCACAGTTACCTATTCTGCACATCTCCAAATGAGCTGAAAATTTACGAAGAATTATTTTGCAATATATGGAAAATATTGTACCAAATAAGGACCAGAGGGGCCCACCAGGTGGGCACAACCCACCTGGGCGCGCCAGGGAGCCCAGGCGCGCCCTGGTGGGTTGTGCCCTCCTCGACCCTCCTCCGATGCCCATCTTCTGGTATATAGGTCATTTTTACCTAGCAAAAATCAGGAGGGGACTTTCGGGACAAAGCGCTGCCGTCTCGAGGCGGAACTTGGGCAGGAGCACTTTTGCCCTCCGACGGAGCGATTCCACCAGGGGAACTTCCCTCCCGGAGGGGGAAATCATGGTCATCATCATCACCAACAACTCTCCCATCTTGGGGAGGGCAATCTCCATCAACATCTTCAAGAAAACCATCTCCTCTCAAATCCTAGTTCATCTCTTGTGTTCAATCTTTGTACCGAAACTTAGATTGGTACTTGTGGGTGACTAGTAGTGTTGATTACATCTTGTAGTTGATTACTATATGGTTTATTTGGTGGAAGAATATATGTTCAGATTCATTATGCTATTTAATACCCCTTTGATCTTGAGCATGATTATCATTAGTGGGTAGTTACTTTTGTTCTTGAGGTCAGGGGAGAAATCTTGTTGCGAGTAATCACGTGAACTTGATACGTGTTCGATATTTTGATGTTATGTATGTCGTGACTCCCTTAGTGGTGTCATGTGAACATCGACTACATGGCACTTCACCTTATTAGAGAATAAGGGAATGCATTGTGGAGTAGTTATTAGATGTTGGGTTGCTAGAGTGACAGAAGCTTAAACCCTAGTTTATGCGCTACTTCGTAAGGGACTGATTTGGATCGAAAAGTTTAATCTTAATACTTTTCTCGTAGATGCAGATGCTTGCGAGGGAGTTAATCATAAGTAGGAGGTTTGTTCAAGTAAAAACAGCACATAAGCACCGGTCCACCCACATATCAAATTATCATAGTAGCGAACACGAATCAAATCAGCATGATGAAAGTGGCTAGATGAAATTCCCGTGTACCCTCAAGAACGCTTTGCTTATCATAAGAGTCCGTTTTGGCCTGTCCTTTGTCACAAAAGGATTGGGCTATCTTGTTGCACTTTATTTACCATTACCTTTACTTTCTCGTTGCAAATTATCTTGCAATCAAACTACTCATTACCGACAGTTACAGTGCTTGCAGAAATTACCTTGTTGAAAATCATTTGGCATTTCCTTCTGCTCCTCGTTGGGTTCGACACTCTTACTTATCGAAAGGACTACGATGGATCCCCTATACTTGTGGGTCACCAGTGCTTCCGAGAACAACCCCTAGCCGATCTAGTGTCACTTAGGGTAGGCCAGCAGGAAAGCCAGGCAATCTAGTCGTATGGTCGAAACACAAGGCAATCCCTACTCACTCACATTGATATCTATTGATGGGCATCTCCATAGCCCGTTAATTTGCCTAGTTGATGTGAGAATTTCTCCTTATTTTTGTTTTCTCCACAACCACCATATTCTATTCCACCTGTAGTGCTATATCCATGGCTCACGCTCATGTATTGCGTGAAAGTTGAAAAAGTTTGAGAACACCAAAAGTATGAAACAATTGCTTGGATTGTATCGAGGTTGTGCATGATGAAATACTTTGTGTGATGAAGATGGAGCATAGCCAGACTATATGATTTTGTAGGGATAACTTTCTTTGGCCATGTTATTTTGAGGGGACATGATTGCTTTATTAGTATGCTTGAAGTATTATTGTTTTTATGCCAATATTAAAATTTTGTTTTGAATCTTATGGAACTGAATATTCATGCCACAACAAAGAAGATTACATGGATAAATATGTTAGGTAGCATTCCACATCAAAATTCGTTTTTATCATTTATGTCGGTGGAAACGACACCTATGGGATCACAGGGAATCCCTTCTATGGTTGGCGGGCGCGGGGCTGTGGAAAGAGCGGCTTTAGAAGATCAACATGTGGAATTTATCCAGGTTCGGGCCGCAAGTGATGCGTAATACCCTACTCCTGCTGGTTTGTGTTTATCTGGTGTTCTTGGACTAGCTACAAATCGTGCAGGGTCCAAAAGGTCTGAATCCCTCTCCACTATGCCTCGGGCCTCCTTTTATAGCCAAAGGGGGTCGCCACAGTGGCACACAGGAGGTGAAAAGTTTGTACTGTATACAAGTCTATCGCCTGGCACCGTAGGACAAACGCATTAAATGCGCTGCCGACGTGCCCTCTCACTTTATCGGGGACGGCAAGCAAACTCATCCCGTCCGCCGCCGCCTCGCCTCGCTCCGATGCGCGTCCAGGCTGACTAGGCGTGCAGTGCCATGCTGGCTGGCTGGCTGCTGAGTTGCTGCGGTGGCAGATTCTTCACGAAGATCTGCATGCCACCACGCAGGTGCTTGCTGAGTTGGCCTAGAAGCTGCACGTCGCCATGCAGGTGCCTGCCTTGTTGGAACGGCGGTGGAGCCTTGGCAGGTGGGGGCCTGGCTGTGGCCCCGCAGGTGTCCTCGGCAAGGGCCTTGCCGGGGTCTTGCAGGCGTCCCCAGCAAGGGTCTTGCCGGGGGTCTTGTGAGCGTCCGCGACAAGGATCTTGCCGGGGTTCCGTCTTCGGTCCTCATCTAATATTGTATGTCCTTGGTCTTTACAAAGATCTGCATGCCACCTTGCAGGCGCCTCCCGAGCCTTGGTTCCAATGTCGTCGACAGTGTCGGAACTCTTAGGCTCAAGGGTGGCGGCTCTGCTGGTGTTGGGCAAGTTGCCCCGGCAAGGCCCTTGCCGGGGCTACGTAAGCTGCCCCGGCAAGGCTCCTGCCGGGGAGAGCCCACCTTGTCCCTTCGCTCCTCGCGCCTCTGTCTTGGCATTGCTCTGGTAGTCTTGTGTCTTTGCTTCCTCCTTTATCCCGCCAAGCGCGGCCGCAGGTGTGTGGCTGCAACTCCTTGCACACAAGTAAAGGGGTACAAAAAGGACCCCTACTTTTGTACACTGAAAGGAGCCCTCGGGCCTGGGCCACATATAAGCGCGGAGCGTTATTGGGCCAGGCCCAGAGCGGTGTGCGGGTACACGTGGCAGAGTTTTATCGTAGTAACTCCCTCGCCAGTTGCGCTTCCCCATGACCCGCGTTGAATGTGACGTGGGGGTCGTGCGTGTGGTGGTTGCAGCACGCTTGAGTCACATTGTGGCGGATAGTAAAGAGGCGGCTCGCGCCTTCCCCACAAAAAGAGGAAAACGCAGGGGCGTGGCTCATTTACTAGGTGGACTTGGGTCGCGGCCTTCAAGGTGCCCGCGCCCCACGATCGCAGGGTGGAAAATAGTCGCTTCACTTGTCTTCTCAGTCCTTGCCTGCTCGCCACGTGTCCTCCATGCCTCAAGGATGGTAGGTGGTGGACGCGGAGGGCACGGGCCTTCATGGCGAGGCGGGAAACCGGGTCGTCGCTGATTGGAGCAGTGGGTCGGTCCCGATTCCCTGCGCTCCTGGTGGCCGGATTATGGGGCAACCGAGCCCCGGCCCCGCCCCTATATAAGAAGGGGAGGGGGATGGCACCCTTCAATCCTTCAACATCCATCTCCTTCCATCTTGACTCCTTCCTTCCCTTCACTATGGCGAGAGGGCGTGCCGGCGCTCTGATGGCACCGACGAGGGTCTCTGCTCGATAGCGTGCCCCTCCTTCCCAAGAGCTCGTGGCGGCAGAGCCGGCCACGAGAGGAAGAGTGAGGGGCGAGGCCGAGGCCACCATGGCGCTCGGGGGAGAGGAGGACGGGGCGGTGCACCGGCCTCGCCTCCGCCAGCGGCTCCTCCCCAATGAAGGGCCATGTCGGAGACCAGCCCCGCGAATTCTTCATCAGGCTGCACAAGCCAGTGCGTGGTCGCCTTCATATCCCCACTCCATTCACTCGGGAGGTGGAGCTCGACCCGCCACCGGCTTTGAGGCTGCATATGAGGGGCTGCGGGAATGGCAGCATGCGGGTCGACGTCGACTTCCCGCCCCCATGTTATGTATCTCCGCCGTGGATGGAAAACCTTCGCTTGTGCCCATAGCCTGTCGGAGGGGCGCGTCCTCCACTTCAAATTGATGGAGAACGGCCTGCTCTCTGTCAAGGTCTTTAGGCACTTGGGAACTCGCCTAAGGTGTTGCGTGGAGAGCTCCTCTGACGACGAAACCTCCTCCTCGAGCGAGAGTGATGAGGAGGACAGCGACAGCGACGACGAGGGCGTCAAGCGGGAGGGCGCCGACTCCAACTCTAACTAACCGCGCCGCCCTCCTCCCTCGGCCACGCGCCCTGCCGAGGGTTTTCCTCGTCAAGCTCTCCATCGGCGCGTTCCCCGCCGCTTCCTTTTTGCCTTCACCTGCCGCACCTGGGAGGAAAGGGGCAAGAACGGAGATCACGGGGCACCCATCTTTCTTTTAAATTGTAGCCACTTGCCGAGTCTTAATTTCTAGATAATGTAATCTCTCGAGCCCATGCTTGTGTCCTGTAACCTCTGTTCTTGCATCAGCATGTTAATGAAAAAGTCTAGCCTTGCCAGGAACCCGTGCAGCGCAGACGTTAAGTGAGGGGAAATGCCTCCTTAATGTAGATAAACGAGTCCTCCCGGCAAGCTGCCTTGCCGGCGCCCTCTGCGCCTGCCAGAGAATCATATCTGCCGGGTTAAAGACAAAGGGTCCAGCCCCTCGTCCACATCCTTTTAGCAAGGGCTACTATGACCACTCCGACCGAAGCAGCGTTCGGGTCGGGAATGGGAGCATCCGAGTTTTCAAAGGAGAGCGGTGAGGTTTTCTAATGCACAAGTCATAGGTTACGAACACAAATGGGAAAGAGGTAAACTTTATCTGTTTGGTTTGCCAGGGATCGCCGTGCCGGGCGGTCTTCTCAACTTCTTGCCGGAGCCGGGTCCTTAGCGGAATCGCGCGTCCTTGCCGTGGATGGAAAGAAGAGAGGGCAAGGGCATGGATCCTTGGCGGTCCACTAATATTTGTTGGAATCAAAAAGCAGTACAAAATCCCGGACAAGCATGCATATACGTATATACATAAACATGGAAATCAACAGGAAACTATACATACCAAAGGATTTCTTTCCCTGACTGCGCACAGGGTCTGCGTCTCGCTCTGTACATAGGGTTACATGCCTTGCCGGCAAAGCTAGTACAAAATGGGGGTTGCCGGGGCTCCCGGCAACCACGCCTTAGGGGTAAAACTTGCGAAGATGTTCGACATTCCAGGAATTGCTCATCAGAATGCCATCTTCGGTCTCGAGGCGGACTGCGCCGGGCCTGGTAACTCGTATTACCCGATAAGGGCCCTCCCACTTTGGCGTCAACTTGTTTGAATTCTTAGCGGATTGGATCCGCCGAAGAACAAGGTCGCCTTCCTCAAGGCTTCGGGCGTGAACCTTGCGGCTATGGTAGCGGCGCAAGGCTTGCTGATAGCGAGCGGCTCGCACAGCAGCCCGAAGACGATCTTCTTCAAGGAGCGTCGCATCATCTTGGTGCAACCGCTCTTGCTCAAGCTCATCATAAGTGAGCACTCGAGGTGACCCATATATGAGTTCCGTGGGGAGAACTGCTTCTGCCCCGTATACCAGGGCAAAGGGTGTCTGGCCAGTGGCTCGATTTGGTGTCGTCCTGATTGACCAAAGAACTGTTGGCAATTCATCAATCCAGCGCCTTCCACACTTGTGCAACTTGTCAAAAGTTCTGGTCTTGAGGCCTCGCAGCACTTGTGCATTCGCCCTCTCAGCCTGGCCGTTACTTCTGGGATGAGCAATAGAAGAAAAACAAACCTTGCTGCCGAGTCTTGAATGTACTGCATGAAGGTGCGGCTCGTGAACTGCGTGCCATTGTCGGTGATGACTCTGTTCGGCACACCAAAACGGCAGACCAGCCCCTTGAAGAACTTGACGACTGACTGTGTTGTCACCTTTCTCACTGGTTCAACTTCCGGCCACTTTGTGAACTTGTCGGTCGCGACGTACAAGTACTCAATGCCCCCGACAGCATGGGGAAAGGGGCCCAGTATGTTGAGCCCCCAGACCGAAAATGGCCAGGAAAGTGGGATTCTCTAAAGAGCTTGGGCTGGTTGATGAAGCTTCTTTGAATGGAACTGGCACGCTTCAGACTTGGTTACTAGGGCTGCTCCAAAGCTTGCTTCCTGACCTTCTTCTTGACGGGCCGCGCATGAGGACAGACAGCAAGATGGTGCTCAATCACCTCCCTGGGAACGCTGGGGATGTCGGATCCTTGCCATGCAAACACATCGACATTCGCCCGCAGGAAAGCGACGAACGCGGTTTCCTATTTAGTATCAAGGGTGGAGTGAAAGCTCCACCTGTGCTGTCCTCCTTGACGGACACCTTCTTGGTTTCTGGTAGTGCAGCCTTGGACTTCTTGCTCTTGTCGGTGGAGCTCTCTGGCACGTCCTCAACAGGAGCGCAGCACTCCGAAGAGGCGCACTTGCCGGAGTGGTTGCAAGAGGTCTTGCCGGAAGAGGTCTTGCTGGTAGGGGTCTTGCCGGCAGAGGCCTTGCCGTCTTCTTCCTTCCCGGGGCTTCAGCAGCAGGAGCAAGTGCGTTGGCGGCAGTTGCTGCAACTGCCTCTCGGTAGAGTTGGTCGGCGCAGATGAGTGCGTCTTTCTTGTCAGAGGGGACGGTGATGATGGTCAGCGGCGCCGACATCTTCAATGTGTTGTAGGCGTAGTGTGACGCCACCATGAACTTGGCTAGCGCTAGGCGGCCAAGGATCCCATTGTATGGCAAGGGGATCTCGGCGACATAAAAAACGATCTTCTCTGTCCTATAGTTCAGCTCGCCCCCAGACGTAACATGCAGCGTGATTTTGCCTTTTGGCTAGCTCCTTCCTGGGTTGACCCTTGAAATGTGCCCGTCTCCTCAAGGTCTTCATCAGAATCTGCAGCCTCTTGATCAAAGCGGCGAGATCAAGTTCAAACCGCCCCACCATCAACCAACACTTTCGTCACCTTAAGGTTGCGTATTGTTGGTGAAACCAACAACGACAAACACCCGACCGCAGTTGTGTGATCAGGGTGATCCTCATTGTAAAAAATGATGGGCGTGCGGGACCACTTCAGTGGCTTCTGGGCATCGAACGATGGCTCCGCTGCAGTGACATCTCGTGCCCACTATTTTAGTTGGCGGTGAGGTATGCAACAAGGTGCCACTGTCGATGCACATGGCCTCTATAGCTTTCTGGAACTCGTGCTCGCCGGACTCGTCGTCCTCGTCATGATCATCATCTTCCTCCTTCTTGTCGCGGCCCCAAGCGGGCCTCTCTTGCTGATTATGTTTGCCGCGACGACCTCCTTGGCCGCCATGCTTCTTGCCAGACCCCTCAGCACCATCCTGACCCTTCTCCTTGTCCTGTCTTTCATATCCAGCTTTCTGCTTCTCTGCAAGCAGCTCAACCTGTCGGCAGTTCTAGAGGTCATGGCCCTTGGTACGATGGATCTTGCAGTACTGCTTGTCGGACCCTCCTGGCTAGTCGGTGGCCGCCAAGGCTCGGCAGGCGGTGCACCCGGCAACCTCCTTACCGGGGTCGTCAGCCTTGGCCTTCTTGGCGGCGCTAGGGTCGCCGGATCCCCCAACGGCTAGCACAGTCTTGCCCTTACGCTTCCTGTTGCGGCGCCGACCCTTCTTCGTCAGGGCGGCAACGTCTTCATCCGTGGAGTCGGTTTCCGCGTCTGCGTCCTCGCCGGGGTAGTTCCTTCCTTCCTCAGCCCGAGCACATCTATCAGCCAGAACATAAAGTTCGGCTACATCCTTGACCTTGTTCATCGCCAGCTCTTCACACATCTTACGGTTGCGTACGTTCTGATGGAACGCACTGATGACAGCGGCGGGATGAACATCTGGGATGGTGTACTGCACACGGCTGAACCTTTGTATGTACTTACGCAGGGGCTCACCATCCTTCTGGGGGATGACATGCAAGTCACTTGCCTGGCCAGGGGCTTGGTGGCCTCAGGTAAAGGCGCCAACAAACTCGTGGCACAGATCCGACCAGGAAGAGATGGAATCCACTGGCAGGTGCATCAACCACGACATGACGTTGGGCTTAAGTGCCAACGGAAAGTAGTTGGCGAGCACCTTGTCATCGTGAGCCCCGGCAGCTTGCATCGCGATGGTGTAGATGCCGAGGAACTCCGACGGGTGAGTCTTGCCGTTGTACTTTTCCCCAACATCAGGCTTGAACATGTGGTGGGAGGGCCACTGGAACTGCCGCAGCTCTCGGGTAAAGGTCGGACAACCCACCTCGTAAGGCAGGTCGCCAAAGCCCCACGGTGCTGGGTGGTCCATAGCAGGCCCTGCACGCAGAATAGGGCCGTAGTCTGAGGATTGTCCTCACTGCTACACAGAAGGCTTCTATCCTTGATGCACCGCTCGGTGTGCCAACCCCTCTAGCGTCGTCTGTGGATGTTGTGAACATCTGGCAGACACATTTTGATGACTACTTGATAGTTTAGTGCGCCATGCTTTACAACTTAGAACCAGGGATCCAAAGGCGTTTTGAACACCATGGAACATATGAGATGTTCCAAGAGCTGAAATTGGTATTTCAGGCTCATGCACGTGTTGAGAGGTTTGAGCCCTCTGACAAGATCTTTGCCTACAAGATGGAGGGGAATAGCTCAGCTAGTGAGCATGTGCTCAGAATGTCTGGGTGCTTCAATCACTTGAATCAAGTGGGAGTTAATCTCCCAGATAAGAGAGTGATTGACAGAGTTCTCCGGTCACTATCACCAAGCTGCTAGAGCTTCGTGATGAACTATAACATGCAAGGGAAGTTGATCCCGGAGCTGTTCGTCATGCTTAAGGTCGTAAAGGTAGAAATCAAGAAGGAGCATCAAGTGTTGATGGGTAACAAGACCACTGGTTTCAAAGAAGGGCAAGGGCAAGAAGGGAAACTTCATGAATGGCAAGCCAGTTGCCGCTCTAGTGAAGAAACCCAAGAACCCAAACCCAACACGAAGTGCTTCTATTAGGGGAACGGTCACTGGTAGTGGAACTGCCTCAAATACTTGGTAGATAAGAAGGATGGTAACTTCAACAAAAGTATATTTGATACATGTGTTATTGATGTGTACCTTACTAGTACTCCTAGTAGCACCTGGGTATTAGGTACCGGTTCAGTTGCTAAGATTGGTAACTCGAAACAAAAGCTAGGTAATAAACAGAGACTAGCTAAGGTCGAGGTGACGATGTATGTTGGAAGTGTATCCAAGGTTGATGTGATCACCATCGCACGCTCCCTCTACCTTCGGGATTAGTGATAAATGTTGTTTGCATTGGTGTCTGCGTTGAGCATGAACATGATAGATCATGTTTACTGCAATACGATTATTCATTTAAGTCAGAGAATAATGGTTATTTTATTTACATGAATAATACCGTCTATGGTCATGCACCCAATGTGAAGGGTTTATTGAATCTCAGTCATAGTGATACACATGTTCATAACATTGATGCCAAAAGATGTAGAGTTGATAATGATAGTACCACTTTCTTGTGGCACTGCCGCTTAGGTCATATTGGTGTAAAGCGCATGAAGAACCTCCATGTTGATGGACTTTTGAAGTCACTTGATTTTGAATCACTTGACACATGCGAACCATGCCTCATTCGCAAGATACCTAAAACCCTGTTTTGGAACAATGGAACAGGCAAGTGCCTTGTTGGAAATCATACATAATGTGTGTGCGTTCTGATGAGTGTTCATGCATGCGGTGGATATCGTTATTTTCTCACCTTCACCAATGAATTGAGTAGATATGTGTATATTTACTTAATGAAGCATAAGTCTGAAATGTTTGAAAAGTTCAAGCAATTTCAGAGTGAAGTTGAGAATCATCATAACAAAAAGATCAAGTTCCTACGATCTAATCAAGGGGAGAGTATCTGAGTTATGAGTTTCGCAATCACTTAAGACAAGGTGGAATAGTTTCATAGTTGACGCCACCTGGAACACCATACCGTAATGGTGTGTCCGACTGTCGTAATCGAACCATATTGGATATGGTGCATTCTATGACGGCTCTTGCCGATCTACCACTATCGTTTTGGGGTTATGCATTAGAGACAATTACATTCACTTTAAATAGGGCACCGTTTAACTCCGTGGAGACGGCACCATATGAACTATGGTTTGGCAAGAAACCTAAGTTGTCGTTTCTTAAGGTTTGGGGCTATGATGCTTATGTCGAAAGACTTTAGCCAGAAAAGCTCAAACCCAAAGCGGACAATTGTGTTTTCATAGAATACACATGGAAGATGATTTGGGTATACCTTCTATCTCAGATCCGAGGGAAAAGTGTTTGTCACTATGAACAGGTCCTTTCTTGAGAAAGAGTTTCTTTCGAAAGAATTGAGTGGGAGGAAGATAGAACTTGATGAGGTTGTTGAACCTTTACTTCAACCAGAGAGTAGAGTGGCATAGAAAGATGTTTCTGTGGCACCTACATCATTTGAAGAGAAAGCTAATGATGATGATCATGAAGCTTCTGATCAAGTTACTATCGAATCTCGTAGGTCGACAAGGGTGAGTACAACTTCTGAGTAGTAACCCCGTCTTAAAGGTCATGTTGTTGGACAACAGTGAACCTACGAGCTATGGAGAAGCGATGGTGGGCCCGGACTCCAACAAATTGCTAGCATCCATGAAATCCGAGAAAGGATCCATGTATGAGAACAAAGTATGGACTTTGGTGGACTTGCCCGATGATTGGCAAGCCATTGAGAATAAATGGATCTTTAAGAAGAAGACAGACGTTGATGGTAATGTCACCATTTATGAAGCTCGACTTGTCTCAAAGAAGTTTCCGACAAGTTCAAGGAGTTGACTGTGATGAGACTTTCTCAATCATAGCGATGCTAAAGTCTGTTAGAATTATGTTAGCAGTTGCTGCATTTTTCATTTACGAAATTTGGCAGATGGATGTCAAAACAAAGTTTCCTTGACGGTTTCCGTGAGGAAAGGCTGTATATGATACAACCAGAAGGTTTTGTCAATCCTAAGGATGCTAAAAGGTATGCAAACTCCAGCGATCCTTCTATGGACTGGAGCAAGCACCTCGGAGTTGGAACATACGCTTTGATGAGGCGATCAAAGCTTTTGGGTTTATACAAAGTTTGCAAGAAACTTGTATTTACAAGAAAGTGAGTGGGAGCACTACAACATTTTTGATAAGTATATGTGGATGACATATTGTTGATCGGAAATGATGTAGAATTTCCAGAAAGCATAAAGGGTTGTTTGAATGAAGTTTTTCAATGGAAGACCTGGGTAAAACTGCTTACATATTGGGTATCAAGATCGATAGAGATAGATCAAGATGCCTGATAAGACTTTCACAGAGCACATACCTTGACGTGATTTTGAAGGAGTTCAAATGGATCAGTCAAAGAAGGAGTTCTTTCCCGAGTTGTAAGATGTGAAGTTAAGACTTAAAGTTCGACCACGACAGAAGAAAGAGAAAGGACGAAGGTCGTCCCCTATGCCTTAGCCATAGGCTCTATTCAATATGCCATGCTGTGTACTGCACCTGATATGTGCCTTGCCATGAGTCTAGCAAGGGGGTACAAAAGTGATCCAGGAATGGATCATTAACAACGTTCAAAATTGTCCTTAGAGGAGTAAGGAAATGTTTCTCGGTTTTGGAGGTGATAAAGAGTTTGGCGTAAAGGATTACGTCACTGCAAGCTTTAACACATATCCGGATGACTCTGAGTAGCAAACCGGATACGTATAGTGGAGCAACTATTTTGGATAGCTCCAAGTGGAGCGTGGAAGCAACATTTACGTTATAACATAGAGATTTGTGAAGTATACCCGGATCTGAATGTTGCAGACCCATTGACTAAAACCTCTCTCACAAGATAACATGATCAAACCCCATAACTCATTGAGTCTTAATCACATGGTGATGTGAACTAGATTATTGACTCTAGTAAACTCTTTGGGTGTTAGTCACATGGCAATGTGAACTATGGGTGTTCGATTCATCACAATGTAACTAGATTATTGACTCTAGTGCAAGTGGGAGACTGATGGAAATATGCCCTAGAGGCAATAATAAAATGGTTATTATTATATTTCCTTGTTCATGATAATTGTCTATTGTTCATGCTATAAATGTATTAACCGGAAACCGTAATACATGTGTGAATACATAGACCACAACATGTCCCTAGTGAGCCTCTAGTTGACTAGCTCGTTGATCAATAGATGGTTGTGGTTTCCTGACCATGGACAATAGATGTCGTTGATAATGGAATCACATCATTAGGAGAATGATGTGATGGACAAGACCCAATCCTAAGCATAGCACAAGATCGTGCAGTTCGTTCACTAGAGCTTTTCTAATGTCAAGTATCATTTCCCTAGACCATGAGATTGTGCAACTCCCGGATACCGTAGGAATGCTTTGGGTGTATCAAACTTCACAACATAACTGGGTGACTATAAAGGTGCACTACAGGTATCTCCAAAAGTGTCTGTTGGGTTGGCATGAATCGAGACTGGGATTTGTCACTCCGTATGACGGAGAGGTATCTCTGGGCCCACTCGGAAATGCATCATCATAATGAGCTTAGTGTGACTAAGGAGTTAGCCACTGGATCATGCGTTACAGAACGAGTAAAGAGACTTGCCGATAACGAGATTGAACAAGGTGTAGGGGATACCAACGATGAATCTCGGGCAAGTAACATATCGATAGACAAAGGGAATTGTATACGAAATTGATAGAATCCCCGACATCGTGGTTCATCCGATGAGATCATCGTGGAACATGTGGGAATCAATATGGGTATCCACATCCCGCTATTGGTTATTTACCGGAGAGGCATCTCGGTCAGGTCTGCATGGTTCCCAAACCCGTAGGGTCTACACACTTAAGGTTCAGTGACACTATAGTTGTTATGGGAAATAGTATGTGGTTACCGAAGGTTGTTCGGAGTCCCGGATGAGATCCCGGATGTGACGAGGAACTCTGGAATGGTCCGGAGGTGAAGATCGATATATTGGACGAAGGGTATTGGAGTCCGAAATTGTTCTGGGGGTACCGGGTGACGACCAGCGTGTCCGAAAGGGGTTTCAGAGGCCCCGACAAGCGTTGGGGGCCTTATGGGCCAAGGGGAGGGGGCACATCAGCCCACTAAGGGGTTGTGCGCCCCTCCCACCCCATCTCACGTAACCTGGAGAGGTGAGGGCGCCTCCCCTAGGGCAGCCACCCCTCCCGGCTTGGGGGCCAGTTTCCTAGGGGTGGGGGCGCCCAAACCCATCTAGGGTTCCCCTGTGGCCGCCGCCCCTCCCCTAGGGAAACCCTAGGGCACCTCCTCCTCCCCCTTCCCTCTATATATAGTGAGGGAGAGAGAGGGCAGCTGCACCCCCTTCCCCTGGCGCAGCCCTCTCCTCCTCCAACTCCTCCTCCTCCTCCGTAGTGCTTAGCGAAGCTCTGCTGGAGAACCACGAGCTCCGTCGCCACCATGTTTTCGTGCTGCTGGAGTTCTCCCTCAACTTCTCCTCTCCCCTTGCTGGATCAAGAAGGAGGAGATGTCCCCGGTCTGTACGTGTGTTGAACGAGGAGGCACTGTTCGTTCGGCGCTAGATCGGATCTTCCGCGATTTCAATCGCTTCGAGTACGACTCCATCAACCGCGTTCTTGTAACACTTCCGCTCTGCGATCTTCAAGGGTATGAAGATGCACTCCCTCTCTCTCGTTGCTAGCATCTCCTAGATTGATCTTGGTGACACGTAGGAAAGTTTTGAATTATTACTACATTCCCCAACAATCATAGTCTCCATCATCCATTCCTCACATGGGACAATGCTCTAATAATAAAGATCATCACACTTTTATTTACTTACAACTCAAGAATTACAATGTGATACTTAGAACAAAATATGACTCTATAAGAATGCCTCTGGCGGTGTACCGGGATGTGCATTGAATCAAGAGTGGCATGTATGAAAGAATTATGAACGGTGGCTTTGCCACAAATACGATGTCAACTACATGATCATGCAAAGCAATATGACAATGATGGAGCGTGTCATAATAAACGGAACGGTGGAATGTTGTATGGCAATATATCTCGGAATGACTGTGGAAATGCCATAATAGGTAGGTATGGTGGCTGTTTTGAGGAAGGTATATGGTGGGTTTATGGTACCGGCAAAAGTTGTGCGGTACTAGAGAGGCTAGCAATGGTGGAAGGGTGAGAGTGAGTATAATCCATGGACTCAACATTAGTCATAAAGAAGTCACATACTTGTTCCAAAATCTATTAGTTATTGAAACAAAGTACTACGCGCATGCTCCTATGGGGATAGATTGGTAGGAAAATACCATCGCTCGTTCCTGACCGCCACTCATAAGGAAGACAATAAATAAGTAAATCATGCTCCAACTTCATCACATAACGGTTCACCATACGTGCATGCTACGGGAATCACAAACTTTAACACAAGTATTTCTCAAATTCACAACTACTCACTAGTATTACTCTAATATCACCATCTTCATATCTCAAAACAATCATAAGGAATCAAACTTATCATAGTATTCAATGGACATTACATGAAAGTTTTTATTATATCCCTATTGGATGCCTATCATATTAGGACTAAATTTATAACCAAAGCAAATTACCATGCTGCTTAAAGACAAAATTAATATAAGTGAAGCATGAGGGTTCGTCAATTTCTATAAATTAAAAACACCGCCGTGCTCTAAAAAGATATAAGTGAAGCACTAGAGCAAAATTGCCTAGCTCAAAAGATATAAGTGAAGCACATAGAGTATTCTAATAAATCATGATTCATGCGTGTATCTCTAAAAAGGTGTGTACATCAAGGATGATGGTGGAAAACTAGAAAGCAAAGACTCAAATCATACAAGACGCTCCAAGCAAAACACATATCATGTGGTGAATAAAAATATAGCCTCAAGTGAAGTTAACAATAGACGAAGACGAAAGAGGGGATGCCTTCCGGGGCATCCCCAAGCTTAGGCTCTTGGCTGTCCTTGAATATTACCTTGGGGTGCCTTGGGCATCCCCAAGCTTAGGCTCTTTCCACTCCTTATTCCATAGTCCATCAAATCCTTACCCAAAACTTGAAAACTTCACAACGCAAAACTCAATAGAAAATCTCATAAGCTCCGTTAGTATAACAAAATAAATCACCACTTTTGATACTGTTGCGAACTCATTCTTTATTTATATTGGTGTAATATCTAATGTATTCCAACTTTTCCATGGTTCATACCCCCCGATACTAGCCATAGATTCATCAAAATAAGCAAACAACACATAGAAAACAGAATCTGTCAAAAACAGAACGGTCTATAGCAATTTGGATATTTCGAATACTTCTGTAACTCCAAAAATTCTGAAAACTTAGGACAACTTATGAAATTTGTTTATTAATATTCTTCAAGAAGAATCAATATTTTATCACGCTTCTGTTACAAATAAGAATTGTTTTCCTGAGCACAAAAGTTTCTGTTTTTCAGCAAGATCAAATCAACTATCACCGTAAGCTATCCCAAAGGTCTTAGTTGACACAAACACTAACTAAAACACAAAAACACATCTAACCAGAGGCTAGATGAATTATTTATTGCAAAACAGAAAATAAAAAATATTTCGTTGTTTCACAACAAGTGCTTTTCTTTAAAGCCTTTTAGCTAGGCATTAATAATTTTAATGATGCTCGCGCGAAAGACAAGAATTGAAGCACGAAGAGAGCATCAAATAGCTTGTGAAAAACAAGTTTAAGTCTAACATACTTCCTATGCATAGGTATTTTATAAGCAAACAAATTATCAAGACAAGCAAAAACTAGCATATGCAAGGAAGAAGAAAGAAACAATAACTTAACATAGCGAGAGGTAATTTAGTAACATAAAAATTTCTACAACCATATTTTCCTCATAATAATTACACGTGGGATCATATTCAAATTCAACAATATAGCTATCACATAAAATTTTCTCTACATGATCCACATGCATGCAAAGTTTACACTCTTCCAAAATAGTGGGATCATCAAATAAAGTCATGACCTCTCCAAACCCACTTTTATCAAAAACTTTAGAAGATTGAACATTATCCAAATATGTGGGATCTAAAGTTGACACTCTTGCAAACCCACTTTCAACACTATTGCAAACAATATTATCAATCTCATATTCATCATGGCACTTAAATAAAATTTCAAGATCATAGGAAGAATCACCCCAATCATGATCATTGCAACAACTAGTAGACATAGCAAACTTAGCATCCCCGAGCTTAGGGTTTTGCATATTATTAGCACAATTGACATTAATAGAAATTATAATAATATCATTGCAATCATACTTTTTATTGAAGGATCTATCGTGGATCACTTCATAAAGCACTTCATCACAATTTTTAGATTCACAAATTTCAAGCAAAACTTCATTAAGATAATCTAGTGCACTCAACTCACTAGCAATTGGTTCATCATAGTTGGATATTTGAAAAAGATTAGCAAGTGGATGAGGATCCATAAACTATTTGATTCTGATTTTCAATAAACACACAATTATACCAAGCAAATAAGCAAACGAGCCAAGTAAGACATAAAGGCAAACGAAAAGACGAACGAAAGAAGGGCGAATGAAAATGCAAATATTTTTGACATCATTTTAGAAGTGGGGGAGAGGAAAACGAGAGGTGAATGGCGAATAATGTGATGCAAGAGATGAGAGTTTATGATGGGTACTTGGTATATCTTTACTTGGCATAGATCTTCCCAGCAACGGTGCAAGAAATTCTTTCTGCTACTTCCTGAGCTTGAGTTGGTTTTTCCCTTGATAAGGAAAGGGTGATGCAGCAAAGTAGAGTAACTATTTCCCTCAGTTTGAGAACCAAGGTATCAATCTAGTAGGAGATAACACACAAGTCACAGAATACTTGCACAAACAATCAAACAACTTGCACCCAACGCGATAAAGGGGTTGTCAATCCCTTCATGGTTACTTGCATAGGTGAGATATGATAAAGATAGATACAGTAAAGTAATTATTTTGGGCATTTTTTGTTTATAGATCGAAAAGTAAAAGATTGCAAAGGAAGTAAATCGGAAACTAAAATTATAGATCGGAAACTTATATGATGGAAAATAGACCCGGGGACCATAGGTTTCACTAGAGGCTTCTTTCGAGATAGAAAATATTACGATGGGTGAACAAATTACTGCCGAGAAATTGATAGAAAAGCACAAAGTTATGACGATATCTAAGGCAATGATCATGAATATAAGCATCACGTCCATGTCAAGTAGACCGAAACGATTCTGCACTACTACTATTACTCCACACATCGACCGCTATCCAGCATGCATCTAGAGTATTAAGTTCATAAAGAACGGAGTAACGCATTAAGCAAGATGACATGATGTAGAGGAATTAACTCAAGCAATATGATGAAAACCCCATTTTTTATCCTCGATGGCAACAATACAATATGTGCCTTGCAGCCCCTACTGTCACTGAGAAAGGACACCGCAAGATTGAACCCAAAGCTAAGCACTTCTCCCATTGCAAGAAAAACCAATCTAGTTGGCCAAACCAAATCGATAGTTCGAAGAGAATTACAAAGATATCAAATCATGCATATAAGAATTCAGAGAAGATTCAAATAATATTCATAGATAAGCTGATCATGAATCCACAATTCATCGGATCTCGGCAAACACACCAGAAAGAAGTATTACATTGAATAGATCTCCAAGAACATCGAGGAGAACATGGTATTGAGAATCAAAGAGAGAGAAGAAGCCATCTAGCTACTAGCTATGGACCTATAGGTCTGTGGTAAACTACTCACGCTTCATCGGAAGGGCAATGGTGTTGATGTAGAAGCCCTTCGTGATCGAACCCCTCCGTAGCATGTCAAAAAGGCCCTAGATGGGATCTCACGGTATGCAGAAGGTTGCGGCAATGGAGAAGTGTTTTCGCTGTTCTGGTTGGTTTTGGGATATATCGGAATATATAGGTGGAAGAAATAGGTTGGTGGAGTCACGAGGGGCCCACAAGGGTGGGGGCGTGCCCTACCCCCTAGGTGCACCCTCCATCCTTGTGGCCGCCTCTTGGCTTCTCTGAATTGCACTCCAAGTCCTCTCGATGTCTTCTGGTCCAAGAAAAATCATCACAAAAGTTTTACTCCGTTTGGTATTCCTTTTCTGCGAAACTCAAAAACAAGGAAAAAACAGGAAACTGGCACTGGGCTCTAGGTTAATAGGTTAGTCCCAAAAAATAATATAAAATAGCATATTAATGCATATAAAACATCCAAAATAGATAATATAATAGCATGGAACAATAAAAATTTATAGATACATTGGAGACGTATCAACGTGGTGACTCCTATTTTGGCACTGGCCTTTGGAATGAAATTTCTATGTTTTATGTACTGAAAGCTGGCACTATAATTGCATTGCAAATAAAAGAGCCTGGTCATGAGATATATGCTAACTTCCCCAACGATATCATCCGTCCAGACTTTGTTCGAAGTAAGTTTTCTTTTCAAGTATCTGCATGTTGACTTACCCAGCAATATCAAATGAATTGTGTAGTATTTAAGCAACCAATTGTTATTCCATTTTCTTACTATATTCCTACCTAATAACTTCTAGTTACCAATACACTTTTCTATTGCTCTGTTTTAACTAAATATTCCATATACTCCCACTTCTATCAGAAAGCGCCGCTGACAAGGAGACTCCGGAGGTGGAGAACGGGGCTGCCAACAAGCGGAGGAGGGGCGAGCAAGAACCGCAAGCGACTCCAGCAGGCCTAGACCTCATCAGCAGCCTTCCCGATGATATGTTGACAGTCATCATCTCCCTCCTCCCAATCAAATATGGGGCACGGACAACCGTCCTTTCCCAACGGTGGCGCCCCCTATGGAATTCCACCCCTCTCGACCTCATCAACACCCATGAGCTCTGCCATGGCTATCAAAAAATGTTGGAAATTGACAAGAAGGTCCAACAAGAATCAATGTCATTTCTGCTCCGAAATTGACAGTGGTGGACTAC